>CAUYSK010070489.1:0-59533 GCA_963575035.1 Avahi laniger | reverse complement strand
GCCTTCCTACCACACCTGGCTGACCTCCCACCCTGATACCTCCTAGGCTCTCTCCATCACATCCAACCAGGAACTTGGGACAAGTGACCTTAAAGAATGGGTCAAAAGATGCTAGGGGAAACAGAACACACACACACACACACACACACACACACACACACACACAGGCACACGCACACATGCACGCACACACACCCTGGAGCGCCCTGCATGGTAATGTTTATATGCTGTGTCAAACAATCAGAGCTACCTGTCACAGGTTAGCTGACCAGGAGGAAATGCCAAGTGTCTCTCTGGCTCCTCCCAGTGTCTGGGAGAGCAGCTAAGGGAACTGAGCCTGGACCAGGAGAAGGGACAACCTGAAATAAAAAAGACAATGTAGACTGTGCAGCGCCTCAGACCCAGGCCCTGGCCCAGGGCCAGGCTGGCCTGGAGGTCTAAAGTTCTGGCCCCAGACAGGCAAGCTGGGTTTCTCAGAGGGTTCCACCACACCCTGCTGAAGCACTTCCCTGCACCTCAGTTTGCAGCAAAACCCGGGGTGTCACAGCCGGCACCCAGGCTGTGCCAACTGACAGGATCTGTTCACCGGGATCCTCCTTCACAAACGTGCCAGCTGCTGCTGAAGCCCCGTTTGGTGGTGACCCACGTAGGACCTCAAGTTATGGCCTTTTTATGGCCCTGTGGAGCCACAGTGATGGGATTTGCATGGATTCATTTGCTGCTTTTGGTCATTGTCACGCAATGGCTGCCAGGCCTGGGGGAGGCCAAGCCCTGAACTTGGGCAGCTCACTTGGCCCCTCGGGGTTGCCTCTGCCATGGGGAGCTGGAGAGGGCCTTGGAGGGGGGCCCAGGCCTCAGCTGCCAGTCAGGAGGCCAATCACTTGGGAGGGCACAAAGCTTTTGTTTAAACACCGAATCCCACAAGTAGCAAACATGCTGATATTTAGTGCGGCATTCAGTGCCCGACAGTAAACAAGACAGACAGACCACACGAGCACATCTTAGAAGAAGGCAAGAAATGGGCATTTCTAGTCTTGAGCCTTGAGTCAAATAAGAGTGAGGGCCTAAGAAGGCTTTCAAAATACACAACGCTTAGGGAGGAAGAAATGGCAGTGGATCACTCTGCAGAAGTCTCTGAGTGCTCCATCCAGACATGGCCATTCTGGTTGAAACATCTCCAGAATAGACGTGTGTTGTCCCTGCTTCTATGTCCTGCTTACTACAGTTCCCCCATCTGGAAAGACTGATCTCTCTCTCTTTTAAAAATACTTTATCATGAAATATTCAGATATACAAAGTATACAGAATAGTATGATGAACACCCATTCATTTACCACCGTGTTGAAGAAATAAACCCTTATAAATGACTGTCATCTCCTGTTTACCTCATTTCCAGGAAATAGCCCCCTGATTTCAGAATTTATCATTCCTACGCATGTGAAAGCCCTTTTTTTTTGATTTGGTAATCCGTATTCATCAATAGCTTCAAACCTAGTGCATAAACCCACCTCCTTTGCAAATCATCCCTGATTAACCCCACCTCACTTAAATTTTTTATTATCATTTTGTTTTCAAAGTTTTCAATTCTGTTTTCATAATAAAACACTGTGGCCCCAAGGAGTAAAATTTTTTTTCTAGTGTAGCAGTCAATGTGTTAAACAACAGAAATTTGTTTCTCAGAGTTCTGGAGGGTGGAAGTCTGAGATCAGGGTGCCAGCCAGCATGGTTGGATTCCGGTAGGGTCTTTCTTCTAGGCTAAAGACTGCCACCTCCTCCTTGTGTCCTCATGTGGCAGAAAGAGGTTGAGAGAGCTCTCTGGGGTCCCTTTGATATAGCACTAATCCCATCTTAAGGGCTTCATGTTCGTTGGCGTATTTACGTCCAAAAGGCTTCATCTTCTAATATTAATACTATCTCATTAGGGGGCAGGATTTCAATATATGAATTTTGGGAGGCAACAAATATGTTCAGTCCATCGCAGCAGGTATGGAAATCTTGCTAATTACTGCATCTGAGTAATAAGTAAATGAGGATTCATTATATTGTTCTCTGTACTTTTATGTATTTTTAAAAATTAAAAAAAGATAGCTAAAGACAAATGCAAAGGACTCAACAGGGGAAAAATGATGCTCAAAGGATATAAATAGTCGCTTATAGAAGAAGAGATGCAAATATACAATAAACATTTGAAAAGATATTCAGTCAGGGAAATGCAAATTTAAACAACAAGGAGATAATATTTTTTATTCAAAAGGCTTGCACAAAGTTAAAAGATTGGAACCATTTAGTGCTATGAACATGGCAAAATAGCTGACCGTTTGGTGGGAGGGCAAATCCTCTTCATCTTACAGTATTTATTCCAATTAAGCCATGCACATGCTGTTAGACACAGCAATCTCATTTTTTGGAATTTATTCTGTAGAAATAACAGTACCAGAAATTAGTGACCTGTACATGAGATTGTCTGAGGCATCAATTTTTGCATTGTCAAAACAAAAAAATTGAAGACAACCTAAATTATCATAGAGGAATGGTCAAATAAATTATGGTTCATTCATGCCATAGAATGTTATATGTTTAAAAAATTAAAAATGTATTTTCCTATAATCAGTGTATGTTTATAATATAAATATTAGAAGATGCAGATAAGAGAAAAAGGAAAAAATCCATAATTCTAGACCTAGAGATATCATCTTGATATATACCAAATGTTTTTCATTGTGTGTGTATACATACGTGTATATATATATGTATGTGCATATGCATATATATGCACACATACTTTTTTCAATAAAAATGGTATCACATGTCACACAATATGTCATACTCTCTCATTTCCTTAATTCCTTCATGAATATTTTTCTCCATCAGTAAATATTTATCTACAGATATGGCCTTTAAGAACTGCATAACATTTTGCTTTATGGATATTCTAAAACTTAACCAGTCCCCTACTTGGCGGTATTTAAGTGAATCCGATATATTTACAAACGGCCTCCCCGCAAGCTTGCAAGACTTTGGAGACAGTTTGCCAATTGCCTTCTAGAAAGTTCTAGGTGCTTCTGGAAGCATTTGAGTCAGAGTAGTCAGAATACTTTCCCATCACGGGAGTCTGCTATCTTCCCAGATAGCAAAACTGTAGCCTTCAGAACTTGAAAGACTTGTCTTATCCTGCCCGTTAGTCATGCCGCCTCAGTGCGACTCCGTTCCAGAAATCCCATGCACGCTCTCCCTCCTCTTGCCTCATTCCCGCCCCTCCCCACGCGCTCCCCCTCGCGCTTTCCCGCTCGGCGGTCTGGCCTATGGCAAACGCCAAGAATTAATTAGGGGCGGGGATCAAGGAGCGTCTGTCAGGAGGTCGCCATATTTCTGTACGGCCCTGAAGCAGCCCCAGCAGTCGGTGGGTCGGGAGAGGTGCTGACAGGGCGGGGCCGCCGCTCGGCTCAGCCGGCCTCACCCCTCCCGCCCGGGACAGGTGGCTGGAGCGCGCCCCGCCTCCGCCAGCTGCGAGTGGGAGCGAGCGAGGGCCAGTCCCGGACGGCCGCTGCCAGCTGCGAGTGGGAGCGAGCGAGGGCCAGTCCGGGACGGCCGGGCGAGGAGTCCGGCAACAGCGAACGAGCATCGTGGCGGCGAAAAAAATGCTCCTGTACCGAGGGGCCCTCGGGGGCCCTGGCGCGCCCGGCTGCGGGCTGGCCCGGCCGGGCGGCGGCCCGCAGGCCTTCGGAATCCGCTTGAGCACGGTAGGTTGGGGGCCCGAGGGGGCGGACGCGCGCGCGGGCCCCGGGGCTGCGGGGGGCGCGCGGGGAGGGCCCGGCGGGCCGAGGCCTCACGCGGGACGGGACCTTCTCTCACCCCCAGATGAGCCCCCGCTACCTACAGAGCAACTCCAGCAGCCACACGCGACCCTTCAGTGCCATCGCGGAGCTGCTAGGTGAGTGGCGAGGGCGGGCCCGGCCGCGATCGCCCGAGGCAGCGGTGCCAGCGTGGTGCCGCGGACGCGAGGGGAATGCGCCGAGCCGCGCGGGGGCGGGCCGCGGCTGGGGTGGGGGCCTCGGGACCGGCCGCAGCTCCGCAGGCGGAGGAGGGGATGGCTCTCTCGCCAGGGACGAGGTTCCGAGAATAAAACTGAGAAAACAAGGTGTGTCTGAGGGGTCAGGACCCCTGTGTGCCTGTTCTCTCTGGCTCGTGATGTTCCGGGCACTTTAGGATAACTTAGTTAATAATCAAAAGGAAATGCATAAAAATACCTGGCCCCGAGGCAGCTGGGCTCCGCGGGGGCTGGCGACCAACTGAGGATGCCCAGCTAGCAAAAGGGCACTGTTAGAGCATGGGTTAGAGTTCTGGGGACCGGGTTAGAGGTTAGGGTCTGGAAAACGGAGTGCTTTAACTTTTGAGACAAGAAAGTCTAGGAATGATGGGACATCTCTTAAGAGATGACACGAGTGCATTTGGCTCCTTGCGACTGCGGAGGGCTGGATCCGTGGTCCACGAGCGCCCTCACACCGCTGGAATGAATACTGAGGACTTAACCTCTCGCTCCACCGGTGTTTGCTTTTAAAGCATTTTCGGTTGATGTCTTGAAGCCAAGTACACCAGC
This sequence comes from Avahi laniger, assembly GCA_963575035.1. Classification (NCBI taxonomy): domain Eukaryota; kingdom Metazoa; phylum Chordata; class Mammalia; order Primates; family Indriidae; genus Avahi; species Avahi laniger. Next base: position 54,936 of record CAUYSK010070489.1, on the reverse strand, counting down.
CTTTGCAGTAGTGTGCTAAATGCTGCGTGGAAGGCAAAGAAGAAAAGCAGTCCTGCACAAAATGCAGCAGCATACAGAGCACATTGTAAATGCTTCGAAAATTGAAAGGAGGAAAAAGTATTTATGGGGCAAGGTAGCACAGAACAAAATCTTGCAAATGGCTTCAAAGCTCTCCAAATGAGCCCCAGTCCTTACTTAAGCAGTCGCTGTGGCCATGCCATGAGAGTTGTCTTGGGCAAGAAGTCAGCGGGTAGCAGGAGATAGGAGAGTTATTTTGAAAGGGTGGTAGAGAACTTTGATAATTCGTTTGACTATAACACCTAATGCTTTGCAAGATGTATGATTTACTTAGAAGGTGCAGGAAAAGTGAATTGATGTGTTTTGAATCCTAGAGAACAGGGACTGTGTCTTTAAGGTTTGGCACTATGCCTCAGCCAAATTTCTGCAGAGTAGAATACAATCTATGTGCTTTAATTTTTTTAAAAAAGAGACCAAAAGAGGAAAAAGCAACAATTTACATAGTGGGGGATGGGAGACAAATATATTGTTGCCTCACCTTTGAACTGTGTAAAACCACATGTACCTGTGCTTAATTTACTTTATAGGTGACTTAATGAGTTTTCGATTTGTAATTTTGAATATATGTGATTTTTGTCCTAAGCATTACCTTGAAGAACCTAAGCCTGGCCTAAGATGTCCAATATGAGTGCAAGTGTGTACGTGTATTATACATACACATGCATGCACACATGTATACAGATATTAAAATCAAATCACAGCTATTGGTGATAATGTTAATAATAGGGGAAAGGGAGAGCAAAGTGTTATCCGGTAATCCAAACCTTGCATTTTGGGTTTTCCTTCAATAGTTTTCTCTACTTAGACATTAATTTTCGAGTGAATCATTCATTCAGTAAATATTTATTGACTACCCATTGTGTGCAAGTCCACTGTAGTAGGTACAAAAATGAATACAACACAGATTCATTCTTCTAGTAGGGGAGATAAAATATGTACAGAAGGTTTATGTTTTGTATAACAACAAAATAGGAAGTGATATATCAACAAAGATATAAACAAGTGCTGTGGGAGTTTAGAGGAAGGAGGAATGACTTCCAGTTTATCAGAAAGAGGAGGGTTAGGAAAGGCTTTGTGGAGGAGGTGACATTTGAGCTGAGATTTGAAGGATTGGGACATGTGGATATGGGGGGAGGGCATTCCCGGCAAAAGGGACAACTGCATGAACAAAGGCATGAAGAACACTGAATAGTTGAGTTTAATTAGAGCAAGGAGTTAACAAATAGTAAAACCTATAGCTACTTAGAAAGTTTACAAAGACCTTTCAAAAATACCTTTTTAGCTTTACCCATTGAGGTAAAGAGTATTATTTTTTCATCCTGCAGATGATGATACAGAGGTTCAGAGAATTTAATTGACTCTTCCAAGGTTACATGTGTAGTAAGTGGCAGATCCAGGACTAAAACACAGGTTTTTTTACTCCAAGTACCAAATAGGAAATGAGGTTAAAAAGGTGATCTGGGATCAGGATGTGACTGGCAGGCTCTGGTATTTGGCCTTTTAGTCTAAAGTTTTCTGAGCAGGGGAATGTCATGATCAGAGCTGTGCTTAAGGAAAGTTAATCTTGTAGCAGTGTATAAGATGGACTGCAGGAGAGAGAGACCTGGATTTGAAGGACTGTTAGGAGATTACCACAATAATCCAGATGAGAAAGAATAAACTCTGTAAACTAAGAGAATTACTATGGGAATATAAAAAGCAAGGTATGAGAAAGCCTAAGGGATGTATAGGGCATGGGAGAGAAAAAAAAATGACTTTTAAATTTCAAACTTGTGGTCATTTGAATGCTGTGCATATGTGGGGGGATGTGGAACAGAGGAAAAAGAATAGACTTGTGACAGAGGTTGATAATGTGGGGGGTGAGGGGAAACTTCCCCTTTCCTTCCTCCCCCCAAAAATGTTCCCTGAAAGATCAACTGTACCATACAGAATCACAGAGTGATTACTCAGTATCCCCATGAAGTTCAGATTTTTTTATACCTGTCCTTTTGGAGGGGAGGGGAGATGAGAAGTACAGATAATTCTGTTTAGGGGCAACCAGTGGTGTGAGTGAGAATGAATTGGGGGAAACATATTGACTTGTAAATGATTCTCTTTGCAAAGTCAATTAACCTGAGAGATGGGTATTATATTTAAATGATTTCTGCCAGGTCTGGTTGCATTCTTGATCTTCTTTCCTGAAATACAGTGAGATAACAGTTAGAGGAAGGGAAGTCAGTTGCCCCTTTGATCTTTTGATCTAGTCAGTCCAGTTTATACAGATAGAGGGAAAACCCCCTCCAATGCTTTTTTTTTTTATCTTGAATGGCCTTTAATTCAAAATATTCTTTATAGCAAAGAGTCTTACTTTGGGGTGAAATTTCCTGAGCTCCTTCAATGACCTTACTTTTAGGCAAGAATACTTTTAGATACTTGTAGGATGCCTCTAGGGCAACCGCTTGGCCCAAATAGGCTGTCCTCTGAGATCAGGTGAGGATGGGAGCCGTGTGATCCTACTGGAACAGGAAAGGATAAGAAGCTTGTGAAGTGCTACCCCAAAGCCCTTGTCTCCCACTTGTCATCCTATCTCCCCGGGGAGGCTGACTGGGAGGCTGATGTGAAATAGTTTCTCATTGCTTCCCAGGTTCTGATGAGGCCTGAGGCATCAGTTACAATGCTTTTTTACAAGACAAGGGGTCAAGTGGACTGTACTAGGGGATAAAGATAGATTCTCCAGGATCTGGTTTCTCATGCTCTTGCCCAAGTGGTGGGCAAGGGGAAAGTAGAGGTAAGGTTCTCCCACTAAGGGATAGAACAGGCCAGGTTAGAAGAGACAAGACTCCCTAGGATCTGGTTAGCATGTGGGATTGTGCAGCCAGGTTAGGGGATGAAGACACTCCAGATCTGACAGTGCAGCTCTAACCTGAATGGTGGGTGAGGGGAGAGGAGGAAGGGTTCTCTCATTGTCCTTTCTGTTCCTAGGCTGGGTGGACTGGGCTGGGGGAGAAGATAGATTTCCTGGGATCTGATAGAATGTGCCACATGTTGGTAAATTTTTGGAGAGTTAAGTAGCAAGAAGTAGGATTGAAACCAGCTGCCAGATTGGTGCCTTATTATCATAAGTTCATATGTTGAGGCCGACCTTATTAGTATAATTTCATTTGTTGAGGCCAAGCGAAAGGCCACGGAAAACCGAAAGTAAGTGCAAAACTATGGTTGCTGGCCGGGTGCGGTGGCTCACGCCTGTAATCCTAGCTCTCTGGGAGGCCGAGGCGGGCAGATTGTTTGAGCTCAGAAGTTTGAAACCAGCCTGAGCAAGAGCGAGACCCTGTCTCTACTAAAAATAGAAAGAAATTAATTGGACAACTAGAAATATATAGAAAAAAATTAGCCGGGCATGGTGGCGCATGCCTGTAGTCCCAGCTACTCAGGAGGCTGAGGCAGGAGGATCGCTTGAGCCCACGAGTTTGAGGTTGCTGTGAGCTAGGATGACGCCACCGCACTCTAGCCCGGGCAACACAGTGAGACTCTGTCTCAAAAAAAAAAAAAAAAACAAAAAACTGTGGTTGCTGGTGGCCGTCACTGATCTCTTTTTCCTTGCTGCTCTAGCTGACCCTGGCCTCTTGTGTGCCCCCTACCCCCTGTATTCCAAGAGCTTCCAGCCAAGGAGCTAAAATACCTAGCTGCTCCTGGCAGCTACCTTATAACTCCTGAAGTGCCTGTGTTAAAACTCTTTGGTGTGTTCCTGTAAAAACATACCTACTAAAGTTTGGGCAAAACTTGCAGTAAAGAGGAAAAGAGTTCAAATGATTTTGCAAAAGACCTTCCAGCTGATTCATTGAATGTACTGTTGTATAAAGTGTAATTGCAGTTGATATGTGTTACATGTTTGAAATGTAAATGTCCATAAAGTGTTAGAAAAAATTCCTCTATGTCCAAAGTTTTCAACATATAAATGATGTCCAATTAGTTGACAGGTTGTATCAGTCACAATGACTTTGTCTGTCTACCAGCAGGAGGGACTGATAAATCCCAACACAATTCAGGGCTTGCTTGCCAAATAAAGTTTCTTGAAATGATGTAGGTAGCTAGACAATGCTGAATCCTTCTGTCAGTTACAGAAAAAGACTTCTGCCTCTCAACAAAGTAAAGAACTATATTTCTGGTAAAGCTGTCATTGCATGCCAGACTTGTAGCTCCTGCCAAAAGTTAGCCCATTTGTCTTGCCATATTCCACAGGCCTTAGGCTCCACCTGGTCCTTAAAGATTGACTATATTATCCATCAACAGATGAATGGATAAAGAAAATGTGGTGTATATATATACAATGGAATACTATTCAGCCATAAAAAGAATGAAATCCTGTCATTCATGGCAACATGGATAAGTTTGGAGGATATTGTGTTAAGTGAAATAAGCCAGGCACAGAATGACAAATACTGCATGTTTTCATATGTGGAAGCTAAAAGAGTTATAGTAGAGAGTAGAAGAGTGGTTACTAGAGACTGGGAAAGGTAGGGGGGAGGGGAATAGCCCAGAGGTTGGTTAATGGATACAAAACTAGATAGGAGAAATGAGTTCTAATGTTCTATAGCACTGTAGGGTGAATATAATTAAAGACAATTTACTGTGTATTTTCAGATAGCTAGAAGAGTGGAATTTGAATGTTCCCAACAGAAGAAATGATAAATGATTGAAGTAATAGATATGCTAATTACGCTGATTCGACATTGTCTGCATGTATCAGAATATCACACTGTACCCCATTAATATGTACAATTATGTGTCAATTAAAAATAATAATGAAAGCAAAAGAAGTGGCTGCTACCCATATAAAATAAACTTTCCTTTGGGACCTTCTGTGAAAAAAAAAGATTGACTATATCAGACCTCTTAACTCCCTTCTGAGACTGGCGATGCTATACTGCTGTTAAGACTTGTACAGGTTACAATCAGTGACAGTTTTATCAATGACTCTGACAGCACCATTGTGGCCCTTGAAGTTAATCTGTGTCTTGTTTTATTTGATGGACATTCCACACATCCAAGTGGTTGTAACTGATACTGTTAACTGTATTGTAAAAAATGAACGTTTTGAATATGTGTAATACTTCTGTTGATTGTAAGGGATGTTCTCAGTGGAGAAATGCCGTGATTTGATAAGTAGTAATGGGATGAATATACAACCAGGACCCCACCTGGCTCTCTCAGCCCAGTTATGTGGCATCAGGAAAACAGTATAGAATGTCAGGAAAAGGGAAAGAGGTGGAAGGGAAGGATTCTGTCTTCGTTAAAGAGACAGGAATGATTAAGAAATCTAGCCAACAGATTGTACAGACTGCTCTTCCACTGGGACCAGTGAGCCACAGGTGTTAGTGATTGACAGTAAATTGGTGCCTGTGGCAAAAGGATGTGGCCACTAGGCAATGGCATCCCTGGAGTTGTGGACCATGGCACATAAGTTAGAATATGACTATATTTGATGTCTTTGGAATTTTAAATAATTAACCCATTGTGAAGACATAATTCAGAAGGAATTGTGAACCTTTCTATATATTTTTTCCACTTTAATTCTATGGTCTTCATTTAATAAGGAGTGGACAGCCTGCCTCACCTTTAAGACTGTGACAAAATACCTAAGCAAAAATCACTCCTTCTAAGTATGCTTGCCACCATCACTGAGATCTAGAAAGGAAATTAAATGTTTTGATTTTAACCTCTAACTCTTTCAATGCCTCTTAGGCTATAAAAAGGAATGATGATAATATCTGTGTTCTTTAATAGAAGAGATGATGTAAAAAAGTAGAAGATAAAATTATCACAAACTATAATCTATGTAATACGCATCTACTTTTACTAAAATTGCTGGTTCGACTTTTCTCGGTAGCTACCCTTTACTGTATGTGTTCATGAGCAGTAAAGTGGCTAAAAGATAAGAAGTAATGAGACGTGGCCGGCACTGTGGCTCATGCCTGTAATCCTAGTACTCTGGGAGGCCGAGGCTGGAGGATTGCTTGAAGTCAGTAGTTCGAGACCAGCCTGAACAAGAGCAAGACACTATCTTTACTAAAAATAGAAAAAATTAGCTGGGCATGGTGGTGTGTGCCTGTAGTCCCAGCTACTGGGGAGGCTGAGGCAGGAGGATCGCTTGAGCCCAGGAGTTTGAGGTTGCTGTGAGCTGTGATCACACCACCGCACTTTAGCCGGCAACCTTGTCTCAAAACAAACAAACAAAAAAGAAGTAATAAGACAAAAATGGAGCAAAATGCTTTGTATATGAGAATACTTTTCCCACAGACCCTGAAGTTTGAAGATAGAATGGCAGATTGCGCATCAGTGATATGAAATCTAGAAATCAGCTTTGTAACCCCATCTGTCACTATATCTGTTCTCTGTAATTCAGTAAGTGCACTACCATTAATGCTCCATACTCACCTTCTGGGGCATCCAAGTGAGGTGAATAAAGGATAGTTTCTATGTCTTAGAGACACTGAACTAGAGATTTTGTTGAATATTGAAAAAAAAGGGATCTAATATCACAGATTTCTACCTTTTGCAGATAATGCTGTAGATCCAGATGTATTGGCCAGGACGGTCTTTATAGATGTTGAGGAGGTCAAGAATAAATCTTGTTTGACCTTTACTGATGATGGATGTGGGATGACACCTCATAAACTACACCGAATGCTCAGGTAAAAATGTCTTCATTTTCTTATCTTGAGTTCATGAACCCTATTTAAGGCTTAATAGTTTTCTTTAATATTTTGCTTTCCCTTTATTTATTCAATTTATATTTATTAAGCATCTCTTACGTGCCAGGGCACAAGTCATGAAATAAACACTATTCCTGCCCTCACAGAATTTACGACCTAGCTGGCAATTCAGACAATTAAGCAAGTAATCAATAAAAAGCTATAAGCATAATGATAGGAAATATAGGATACATGGGATGAGTCAACAGGGAACCCAATCTAATCCCAGAGGTTAGGAAAAGCCTCCTGCATGAAATGATATATAAGCTAAGATCTAAGGGTGAGTAGAGTTTAACTAGATAAAGGGACAGGGAGCAAGGGGTGAGAGTTCGGGCAAAGAGAACAAGTATAAAGACCTGAAGGCCTTCACTGGTCTGAGACATTCTCTGATTTATATTAACCTAAACTCACTCATAAATCAGAAGTATTGGAGTTGGGATGATTTGTGAATTAGACCATGAAGGCATCTAGGTATAATCAAGCCACGTGAAAGATAAATAGAAGGCATTCACACACATAATCTTTGAAGGTTTTGCAGTAGAATTGCAAAGTTAGGAAATTCTAACTGTCGCAGCTGGTGGTAGATTTCTGTTGCCACTCAATTCATTTAATTACTTTAAAAGGGTGAGTTGAGAATGTAAGTTTGTAGTATAATGTCTTCACATATCACTCAGTGAAAGATGAGTGTTTCTTCAACTCCTTCCTTCTCTATTTGTAGCAGATGAGGTTGATTACTCTCCATGTGGCTTCCTGCTCTAGAGTGTGTGAAGCACGAATAACGTTGGGGGGTGCTGTGGAGGAGGGAAAGGGCTCAGAACTGTAAAAATGGAAAACCAATTGATTTGGTTTTAGTTCTCCTTGTAGGTATTCTAAATCAGTAGCCCTGTTTTGTAGTGAAATAACTTTGATCCATAAAAAAAAAATGAAATTTGGGCAAAGCGAGTGGTTATGTTTTACCACTCAGAAGTCTGTTTACCTTGTCTCAGACTCTCCTAATTAGAAGCCTATTTTGGGAAAGCCTTTAGAAGTGAGACAAGAATATGACTAGTATGTTGATGAAGGTAGAGAATTGGTCCTATTTTCCAACTTACACTATCAGTTTTATCTCCTGAAATTAATATTATGTATTAAGAAAAATAAAATTTTAGATGGGATGGAACAAAAATATTTATCTCTAATTCTGTACATACTAGTTTTTACCCCTAGAATTGCATATCTTCTTAATGACTCCTTCCCACTACACCTTATCCCAGTGACATGGGCGTCAAATAGTGGGCCCAGCAAATCTGATCACCTTCCATTTTGTTTGTGGAACTACATCTGTGAAAGTTAGTAGTTATAAGGTAGGAGGGAGGAGGAGGATGGTTTCAAAATAATTGCAGTAATTTTTGTTACAAATTCATTCATTTATTCATTCAACAAATTCTTACTGAGCACCTGTGTACAAGGCACTGGAGATAACGTGGTGAACCAGACATGATCCTTGCTCTCAAATGGCTGACAGTTTAGTGAGAAAGAAATGTAACTAAATAAGCTAGTAATGTAATGTAACTAGTAATGTAACTAAATAGGCTATTCTACCCAGTGGTAAATGCTATGAAGAAAGAGCACAGTTTCTTTGAGAGCATATAACAGAGGGATCTAATCTATTCTCAAAAAAAGGGTACTCTGAAGAAATGACATTTGAGTTGAAGGATTAGTATCATCCATTGAAACTTTTGTTCTCTCCCCAAGGAGCAAAAGAAGCAGAAACTTGCATTTTCCTTACCATACCAAATGTTTCCCACCAATTTGAACTGGGCAGTTGTTTGTCATATTTAAAAATTAATTTTAGAAAATTATTCTAATGAGTCCTTAATGTAGTATTATTAATATATGTACTGTATTTTATTTGCAGTTGTATCTTAACTTGAATCAGCGAGAAGATACCATTGATTTAAAAGAGAACATTTAGTCTGATACTAACTTCTAACCAAGGATTGCACTTATCACAATTTCTTTTTAAATAATTGAACTTTAAAGGTAGCTTTGAAAATTATTACTAAGTATATTAATTTTTCTTTTTTTCATTTGTGGGTATATTACTTTTGTATTTGGAAAAAATAATAGAAGTAATTATACAAAATTGTTGAGCCTACAGAAATTCCATTTGACTTCTAACATTTGTTGTTACCCTGTTTCCATTTTCCAGCTCTTCATACTACTCTTCTATTTTCAGGCTGATAAAATAGTTGAGTAACTGCAGTAACAATTTCTTCCATAAACATGTAATCTCGTGCAAATCAAATTAAAAAGGAAAAACCTATCATTATATTCCTTTACAGTCCACAACTAATTCTCTTTAGCTTCTGGGGACAGAGTATGAATCAGCTAGTCTATATATTCAGCTGCCTTTTTTCAGCAAGGTGGAAAATCTCTTTCAAAGGTTGAGGATTAACAATAGCCACAGAGCCACAGATTGAAGGTCTTTGTTACCTGTGTTCAGAAGTGCATTTCCTAGTAGGTCTATTCTTCTAAAACAATAGCCATAGAATAATAGTTTACTTAGCAATCTTTCATTCTCTTATATTACCTATTATATCACTACTATATCTAGGAAACAGCAGTGCCTGCCCTTGTATGTCCATGGATTTTGCTAAGGTTTGTTTCATTGATCGGAGTCCCAATTTAAATTTACCTCTCTAGATTCTTGACATTTTAAGGTACTCAAGAGCAAACTGCTGTATTCTTGGATTCCACTCAAAGAGGTGGTATCCAAGCCCCTTTGGTGGGTAAACAATGTTGTCTTTTACAGGATAGAACAGGACTGACTTAGTAAAGAGAAACCACCCATCTAAGCCAAGATAGCTCTGTGGAAAACTATTCAGCTATATCAAATTATATAAAATACAAGTCTATTACTATGTATGGTGAGGGCTTTTAAATTAGGTGGTTATTTGATTGGTATCTGGCATTCATTCTGCATACTTGCAGTTAAATAGAATACCTAACAGAGGAACTTAAGTAGAATAAAAGAGCACATGGGAAGAGTTAAGTGAAACATAGCAATAACCAAAAAATCCAGAGCTTCCAGCTCCTCTCTTCTCATTATTCTTATTCTTTTCCATTCTGGACCTGGCCCTGCCCTACTACGTATCTTCTCAATTTTATGTTGTCATTTGGTCTCCGCAAACTAAGTAACACAATGAAGGTTTATACTTAAAAAGGAGAAAAGAGGTTATGGGTGGCAGAAGAGGCTAAGAAATTAAGGGATTAATATTATCTCCCTGTTTTTACCACTTTCCTGTGACCATCTAATTGAAGTTTTTGTGGTATTACTGAAAGTTTAGGTCCAATTAGCCATACAAATTCATTTCAAATGATAGGTAAGATTGTTATTATAATTTATGAAGAGGCCTGCATTTGAGATATGACATTAAATCTGAAGTAGGAGTAGGGGATAGCACATGACAATTCTCAGAATGACTTCCAGAGTTAGTTTAAAATTCAAGTTTGAATACTACTTTATAATTAATATGTTTTACATGCAGTATATAATTTAATCCTCATGATGACCCTGTTTTTTTCTAGCCAATTCTTCCGCAAGAGGAATGGGAATGCCTGAATCTTACCAGCTTATAAGTCTATTTCCTAGCATACTAAGGTCCATAGACAGCATAATCTCAAAGCTCTTTTGGTTTTTTCTAGTATCACTGCCCTGGAAATTACCTTTCTCTGTGATTAGACTTACTCGTGTGATACACAAAGCTCCTATAAAGTATCTACTCTAGGAAGACATGGTATTATTGTATAACACTCTGAAATAGAAAATTAAAAGATGGTCCCCTCTCTTATAGAATAAACACAAAAGTACAACCTTTAAAAAGTAGAAATTGGACACAAGGTCCACCCTACTGAAAAGAGTAGAAGCCAAGACCAGGCTGCTCAGTCGTGGCCTATAGAGTATCTATTTTATTGATGTTGAGAAGCATATAATCTGTTATACGTGAAATCCTTCCTTAGGCTGTAAACCATGAGGGCAAGAATCACGTGCAATGTCTCTTTTAAGTGCTTAGCACAATGCACAGCATATAGTAAGTGCTCAATTTAAATATATATTGAATGAATGGTAGTATACAGCATTGTAAAATTAGTCAACCTGGAGAGAAACAATCCTTAAAATTAGTTTTATCAGTGGTGAGGGACGATATCAGGGGAAGATAATCATTTTATAGATTTGATATCTTTAATTTTTTTAGGTTCTGTTAGTTTGGTGTGTATCCGAATGGACAATATAAGAAAAGGAAATGTTCTGGGTCCCACATTAAGCTGATCATAAGGGACTGTAGAGATTGTTGAGGTGACTCAGTGATAGGCCCTTAATAGAACAAGAGAGACATTATACTGCAGCTGTTTGTAGATATTCAGAGGCAGAACTACCTATTTTTATCCCTTGGTTCTATTCCAATGAACTGTCGCAGCAGATTGAGCAGAGCATAAGAATTGGAAGGGTTATCCTTTCGGTGGAGAATTGAAATTGTCAAGATATATGATCCCTGACTTTCAGATTTCTGGAGGGTGATATAACCAGTTTAGGAGTTGCCTAGTCTAGTACCTCTGACCAGTGCCACTATCTGGTACTTTTGTTACCCTCTCTGGATAAGTACTTGTTTTCACCTTACCCTAACTTCTAGCAATCAGAGCTGTTTTATCTAGACAAGAAAGGCAGCTGCCCAAGGCCACCTCCAGCTCTCTGTTAGCCAGTGAAAAGACGCCTTCTTTACATTTACAAAGTGTGACTCTAACGTAGTAGAACTATTTATGTACACACAAACCACACAGGAAAATCAGTCTCATTACCCCATAGTAATTTCCTATGTTTTTAACTTAATAGTTTTGCCCAGAAATACCAAAAGGAATAAAATAGGAGAGACTTTTTACAAGTGTTCTTTATTTGTAAGCCAAACATTCTGCTTGTCACCTATCTTAGAATGCTTTTTACCTTTCTGATTTCTTTTTTCTTGTGTAATTACAGCTTTGGCTTTACAGATAAAGAAATAAGGAAGAGCCAGTGTCCCATCGGGGTCTTTGGTAATGGTTTCAAATCAGGCTCCATGCGGCTAGGAAAGGACGCTCTTGTCTTCACCAAGAATGGGGGTACTCTCACTGTTGGACTCCTGTCACAGACCTATCTGGAATGTGTCCAGGCCCAGGCAGTTATTGTACCAATTGTTCCATTCAACCAGCAAAACAATATCCTTTCTGGAAATGGAGAATGTTGGTTAAAAATGAGTCTAATCTGACTATTTTGATAGGAATCGCTTCAGGTCAAATGTAGCTATCAAAAGTTTTCATAAAGAGGTATTCAAATGTCTTAAGTTTAACTGGAATTGTCCTCTATTAAATATTTAAAAATAAGTGGGTCATTGACAGAAGCTTAGAAATGTTTTTGGTATATTGATATTTTCATTGTCATGCTATTCGATCTATATAGTATATCTCTCCCCACCACCACCACCACGGTAAAGTTCCCAGGGCCTTCCCTTTTTTCCCTCTAAGGGTAGCTACATCAGCATTCATATTCCTAGAAACATATTATTTATCAGCTTATCTGATAAAATAGCTCATTTCACTATAACAAATAACAGTTGTATAGTTATTTCTGTTAGACACCAGGTTGTCTTCACTGGAACAGTGTAGCAGCAAGGTTTGAATTCATTGCTTCCAAAGAGTTTAAAAATTCAGACTTTAATCTTTGTCTTAAATGTAGGCCTTTGTTTGCATTGTAGCTTTGAAGCTATATTCTTCAGGGGTAACTGATTTTGGTGTTTGTCTCTACCACCTTTCTCCATTTTCCCCCTTTCCTTTCTTCCCTAGCGATAATGCCCATGCTTTATGTCCGTAGTTTTGTCTAAACATGCAACCCAAAAGGCAGATCTTCATACTCAATAGTATCCTAAAATATTAATTTTTCTTTGACTATATTTGGTTTTACAAAAAATGATTGTTACTGAGGATTCCTTGCCCAGCCTAGAAGCCATCTTGAACTATTCAATTTTCAACAGTGAAAATGACCTGCTATCCCAGTTTGATGCCATCCCAGGCAAAAAAGGCACTCGTGTTCTCATTTGGAACATCCGCAGGTATAGTATCCCAAAGGTGAGGGATTCTAATAAGGAAAGGTAGTATGATGAAGCACATTTTAATAAATCTTTCTAGAGAAGCAGAGTAGATGAATTTTGATACATATTTCTATCTCACTGTATACCTTTCCATAACTTTCTCTTAGAACCACAGTTTTGTTTGAGATAATGGTTCTTCCTGGTAAAATGTGGCACGTTTAAGGTGGAAACATATCCTGAGGCTATTGCCGTAAATAATCAGGACAGTTCAACATTATTCTAAGATACTCAGAGTCCTTTATAAATATCTATTTCATATTCATAGGCATTGTTTTGAGATTGGTAAATGATAGTTATTTTACCTATTTGACAATGAAAATGAAGTATGAGAAAGAGAAATTAAGAGTAACAATGAATAACATGATCTATAAAAAATAAGGACCTCTGTATTAGTGCATTCAGAGTAGCTGGATTAGAAGTAGAAAAATCTTTGATGCAGATGAATTTTAACTATAATGAGATTGGCTTAAAATCATGTCTTTAGAACTAATAAAACAATCTAGAAATACTCTACAATGTGCTGTTTGTTTAATCTTGGCATGTGAAATGGAATACATTTAAGAGTGGATTAAAACCTAAACACTACAACCTAAAAACCTTTAATATAAAATAGAGATGTATTACTGGTATGTTTAATAGAACAGATTGTCAGATATATTCATTCTTCCTTTTCTCCTTGGGTCAAGTATTTAGTCTCATTTCTTAGCTGGGTAAAACTTAGATAACAATAGTGCTGGTAAGGTGGTGCACGCCTGTAGTCCTGGCTACTCAGGAAGCTGAGGCAGGAGGATTGCTTGAGCCCAGTACTTTGAGTCCAGCCTGGGCAGCATAGTGAGACCCCATTTATATAGAGAGTACTGTACTTACAATTAAAAAGGAAAAAAAGTATAATGGCTCACACATTGGTAATTTAGATCTTCCCCATGTCCTACTGAGAAAACCTCGAGTAATATAACTTTTATTACAAAGGATCATTTTCCTGAGGTATTTCCAGTTGAGTATCCCTAGTCTGAAAATCCAAAATCCAAAATCTTAAACTTTTTGAGTGCCAAAATGACAGCTTAAAGGAGATGCTCGTTGGAGCATTTCACTTTTCGATTTTCTGATTACAGATGCTCAACCAGTAAGTATAATGCAAATATTCCAAAATCCAAAAAAAGAGTCCCAAACCCAAAACACTTCTTCTGGTCCCAAGTGCTTCAGGTAAAGGATACTCAACCTGTATGAATAAAAGATTGGGCCGGGCGTGGTGGCTCACGCCTGTAATCCTAGCACTCTGGGAGGCCAAGGTGGGTGGATTGTTTCAGCTCAGGAGTTCGAGACCAGCCTGAGCAAGAGCGAGACCCTGTCTCTACTAAAAATAGAAAGAAATTAATAGGACAACTAAAAATACATAGAAAAAATTAGCCGGGCATGGTGGCGTATGCCTGTAGTCCCAGCTACTCGGGAGGCTGAGGCAGAAGGATTGTTTGAGCCCAGGAGTTTGAGGTAGCTGTGAGCTAAGCTGACGCCACAGCACTCTAGCCCGGGCAACAAAGTGAGACTCTGTCTCAAAAAAAAAAAAAAAAAAAAAAAAGATTGCATGGTCAAATAAATTTGGGGAAAGCTGGTTTAAACAAAGTTTACCATGCTATTTTATTCTAGGACTTCTCAGAGACTTTAATGTATATACTAATGTGCACTGAAAATATTTAAGAGAGCAGTATAGTGTGCAGTACTTCCCAATTTTTAAACACGTTTCTTCAGACTTCTTTTTCTTAGATGGGGAAGGTCAAGGACAGGGACAAGGAGGACAAGGAACCTTAGGGTTTATGCATTAGGGTGGGGTGAGGTAGTAAGAATCAGGAGTATCCTGGAAAATCCAGAATGTGTCATTAGTATACAATGACATAGGCTTCATAAGGCTATATACCATAGTGGCTCTGGTCCAGCCCTGAAAAAGGAAGTACATTTTCAACACAGCAGCTCTGAGCTTATGCAGCCTGAAGTATGAGGGGGAGGTATCACTGGAGCATGAGGTGACTCTGAGGGTAAGAATTGTTTCTCAGTTTTATTTGATCATACAACTTTTCTTTATTTCTTATTTAAGAGTATCTTGAGGGACTACTGTTTCACTGTTTCACAGAACAAATTTTGGGAACTATTGTTCTGATATATACATTTTCTCTAATATCCATCATTTGTTTTTGAGTTTTTTCCAGGAACAAAGATGGTTCTTACCTTTTTCCCCTGGCAGTGGTTAGTGATATAGCCCAGGATCTTGGAATGGACCAAAGCTAAGTGGCCCAAAAAGATTATGGGAAGAATAAAGGTCCTTATGAAAGGAATATTAGTGCTATTATGTTTAAGTGATAATTCTATAAATGATATTCTGGAGGACTAATAAATATATGCTATTTTTATAACAATTCTTTCCTTCTAAGAAATAAGATTATATCTAGGGAAATTATGGTATCTTATTAGTCTGAAGTTAGTAGAAGTAGGTTTTAATTCATCTATTTATTCAGTGGGGAAAAGTGATGAGTGACTTACTTAACAGTACTGAGGAAAGTTGGGATCTATTTTAAGATCCTGCTTTGAGGATAGCTGACTTCCATTTGATTATCAGATCACAGACTTTCCATATTCTTTCTCTGTCTCTTTCCTTACGAACTTGGCATCACCACCTCTATGAAACCCTTAAATATTATATGGTCCTCAAACCAAGTAGTTTGTAGTTCCTTTGCATTGGTAGTCAGGGAAAGAAATAGATACCTGAGTTTTGGTTCATATTGTTTCCTTTCTCTTGGGTTCCTAGTGCATTTTTTGTCCTTTGGTGCCAGTTTTGTTAGATTGGTCCTTGTCTCTTTTACCCAGAAACAAAGATGGAAAGTCTGAGTTGGACTTTGACACAGATCAATATGACATCCTGGTATCAGACTTTGACACAGAAGAAAAAGAGACTGGTGGTGTTACCTCTGAGCTACCAGAAACAGAATATTCTTTACGGGTGAGTAAGAGTGGTTTTTCTTCAACAATGAGAGGTAAGATTTCTTATAACATGAAGGTATTATAGAACAGGATCTCATTTTAATTATATAAAGATAACAACCTTTTAACTTTCTGCTAGCATTCCTTTTCACTGTCTGCACTGAAAAAGTTTAGCTAATATAGTCAGCAGCACTTCAGTGTGGTAGTTGACGTAGAGTAACAAGGTTTAGAAACTGAGCCAAATCTTTGCCCAGAATAGACATCAGTTGCTAGCAGTGTTTTATGGGGATGTTAGTAGAATAGGCAATATCACATAATAACTTTCCCTTCACTATTCTGTAGGCATTTTGTGGTATTCTATACATGAAGCCACGAATGAAAATTTTTCTACGTCAAAAGAAGGTGACTACCCAGATAATTGCCAAGAGCCTGGCCAATGTAGGATATGATATATATAAACCTACCTTCACAGTATCCTTACAACTACATGAAATTGACCTTTTCATTTCAGGCTGGCACAGAAAAATAAAAACTTTGCTTCTCCAGTTAAAAAATGTGTGTTGTGGTACAAATCCTATTATGGTGTACTCTAAGGAAGTATTTCTTAAATGTTAATCTATATACCTGTTTTATCAGAAATCACCTGGAAACTGTTAAAATAATACAGAGTCCTGATATTTTGGAGATTCTTGTTTGGTAGATTCTGAAATATTTTTTTTTTTTCTGAGACAGAGTCTCACTCTATCACCCTGGGTAGAGTGCCGTGACATCATAATAGCTCACTGCAACCTCAAACTCCTGGGCTCAAGGGATCCTCCTGCCTCATCCTCCAAGTAACTGGGACTGCAAGTGCATGCCACCATGCCCAGCTAATTTTTCTATTTTTCTGTAGAGATGGGGTCCTGGGGGAGGGAGTCCATTGTATTGCTCAGGCTGGTCTTGAACTACTGGCCTCAAGTACTCCTCCGGCCTCTGCCTCCCAAAGTGTTGGGAATATAGGTGCACACCACCATGCCCAGCTAATTTTTTTTTTATAGAGATGGTCTCACTCTTGCTCAGGCTGGTCTCAAACTCCTGGCCTCAAGCAGTCCTCCTACCTTGGCCTCCCAAAGTGCTGAGATTATAGGCATGAGCTGCCATGTGCTGCCTGAAATCCTTTTTTTTTTTTTAAATAATAAATATTTATTTATTTTTAAATCCTCAGCTGATTCTAATGAGCAGCCAGGTTTGAGAATCTCTACCATAACAAACAATCCATATCATTTAGTTTATACTGGAATTTTGAAATATTTTATGTTGATTGAAATAAGCAAAATGTTGACTAGAACTTGTTAATCTTTTGGATATAGTGTGATTTTTGTCGTAACAGGTCTAGACTTACATTGATTGACGTTAAGAGAGTGGAAATTAAAGGTTGATTTTCTAGGGTGAGATGAATCTTCAACAGGTTTCACATAAAATTCCTGGTACTTCTCATAATGGCAGCTACTACTTAGAGGAGCTATTACTCGTTTTCACTTCTACCCTCAATTGCATTGGAAATGGATTTCACATACGAGAGAAAATCTTAAGATGAACTATGGAAATTAGGTGCATCTTTGTTGATGGCTTTTTGGGCAAAATATCTTTGAAAGGCTGAGAACTCATATGCAGTTCTGAAGAAATGTTTTAATTTATTTCCTAGTAGCTAAGCACCACTGTTGGCCCAAGAAACAAGAATGAAACATGTTTACACTCTGCTTGCTTTATCAAAGGAACTGTCTAGCTTGCTTTGTCTTTCTTTTTCTGACCAAAAATGAGAAATTGTTGTTCCCCTTTTTAAAAGCCATGTAGTTTTTACTCATGAGCAGATCAATTTTCTCCTTTTTAGGAACATATATCTTGTCTACCAGGAAACTCTTTTAAAGTCCTAAACAAACCCAACTTAATAGAGCCAGAGCTAGCATTGTTAGCATCTATAGGTACGTTAGTTATACTAGCACTGTAGGTAGGCTAGGATGTTAGTGCTGTGGGTTTAACAGAGCCAGTCTAAAGAAGTGCTTTACAACTACTATTTTAGGATATAACATATTTCTGTCTATAACTTCTTTTGTGGGTTTCTGTCAGGACAACTCCTCTGCATGCATTCTATATGTACCTCAACTCTTGTCAGTCCCGTTTCATTAAACCAGTTACCTTCCCAGATTACAATTTGGACCAAACAGATTCACTATAGGCACGAGTAGAATGAAACTCTGAATACAATTTCCCCCAAGGTCATCGAGAAACAAGACCATTGGTGATAACTTATTTATTTCTCAATTATCAAAGGCCTCTTCTTTTTACTTTGTTCTCTCTCCTTATACTAATTTGGGGACTCTCCTACCCCAGTGTACCTCCACCACACAATTTGGAATTTTAGAAGTGTACAGGCTGGACATGGTGGCTCACACCTGTAATCCTAGCACTTTGAAAGACCAAGGCGGGAGGACTGCTTGAGGCCAGGATTTTGAGACCAGCCAGAGGAAGAATGAGACCCCGTCTCTACAAAAAAATGGAAGAATTAGCTGGGCATGGTGGTATGCATGCCTTTAGTCCCTGCTGCTAGGGAGGCTGAGGCAGGAGAATTGCTTGAGCCTAGGAGTTTGAGGTTGCAGCGACCTATGATGATGCCACTGATGCCACTGCGCTCTAGCCAGGGCAACAGAGCAAGACTCTGTCTCAAAAAAAAAAGTTAATTTTATGGTATGGAATTTTGTTTTGCTTATATTGGGGAGTTTTGTTTTGTTTTTGTGTTGTAATAGGTCTTACTTGAGATTTGCTTCGAGCCTCTGGAGCCCAGAACATTGTATGTTCTGAGCCATCCATTACTGTGTTATGTACTCACTTGTATCATGCCTTTGTATCATACTGGCCCATTTGTCATATGGTTTTGATGCCAGTAACTTGTCATTTAGAGGGGTAATGAAGATCATTTTTTGAATAAGTAACAAAAGTATCTTTTCATTCAACTCATTTGGACATGAAGGTTTCTTAGTAATTGTTTTAATGAAAATCTCAGTTTCTCTGTCTCTCTTTTATCTTTATCACTTACGTTGGTTTTTAAATTGAGTAGGACTTGTTAAAAACCCATCTGTGTTCATGTTTTACTTATAATAATTAATTTCTTAATTTCATCTATCCAAGCTTATTCTTTTCACAAAATATATTACTATAGGACTATTCATTGTCCTTTATCTTTGAAAATGATTTTTTTTGTTACTTTTGCTTTCAGTATGTTTTGTATGGTTAGCAGGACTTACCTTGTTGCATATAATGATGCAGATTCGTAATGTACCATTTCCAACTCTGATCAGAACCTGTAAGCCCTAGCTGTAAATTGAGCAACTAGCAAGGGTTAAGATGTTTTGTGATTATTTATGAATTCTTTCATCACTGATGATATTTTGGTATATTTTCATAGTGTTTTCTACACATATGTGTGTGTGTGTGTGTGTGTGTGTGTGTATTTTAGATAATGTTTGTTATTATAATCTGAGCATTTCCTAATGTTCTCAAATACTTTTTCAGGGACATAATTTTAAGAGCTGCATAGTACGCCATGTGAATATACCAACATTTATTTAATCATTCCCTTATGTCAAATGTTAATTATTTATGTTTTTCCTGCTATTATAATAATTGGAAAATCTCTGTAACTCATAAACCTTTGTGGACTCCCCTGTTTCTGTAGGATAAATTCCTTAATAGAGAGTTACTTAGTCAAAGGTTAAGAATATTCTTAAAGCTATTGCTATAGATTTTTAAAATGCTCTCTAGAAAGGTTGCACCAATTTATATCCATTGGTTTTTGATTGTTTTTTTTTGCTATAATATAGTACAGAATTTTGTCTGCTGAAGCCCCTGGTGTGTATTTGTCTCCTTAATGATTTTCTTCTCAGAATAAGCAAGTGAGAATCACTTTTGGGTTCTCTTGCAAGAATAGTAACCAGTTTGGAATAATGATGTATCATAACAACCGACTCATAAAGTCTTTTGAGAAGGTGGGATGCCAGGTAAAGGTGAGTGGTTAATATTTCTTTGTCTTAGGAGGCTAAAAAGAATAGGAAGAGAATTTAAAATTTGCAAAGGGGAGAGGCCCATTAATGGCTTCTGGTCCCATCTTATGATGGTTGTTGAACTCTGATCCTGGAACTCTGTGTTACCAGTGAGCTGTCTTGTGTTGAAAAATTCTTTCTTCCTCTCATTCTTCACAGATATTAACCCAGGAACATTACTAAGTGCATTTTCTAAGTAGCTGTTAATAAGAGGTAGATTTAGAACACCAGCAACTTCACCATGTGTACCAACCTATTAATGTTTAAGGTAGCTTTGTCCATTTTCTTGGGGAGACAATAAGGCATAGTGGAAGGTGCATAAAATTTAGTGGTTAAAGACCAGGATTTGGGTCCTGAATTTTCCATGTACAGGCTGTGTAACCTTGGATAAGTCATTTAATTTATCTGAGGCTCAATTCACTTACCTGTCAAATGGAAACAGCAATAATAATATTACCTGTTGAACCTACTTCATAGCTTACAGGGTTGAGATATTTAAATGGGATAAGTTATGTGAAAATATTTTTATTATTTTTATTATTATTATCATTTTGGGTGGCTGAAGCAACAGAAATTTATTTTCTCCCAGATCTGGAGGCTGGAAGTCCAAGGTCAAGGTGTCATTAGGTTTGATTTCTTCTAAGGCCTCTCCTCTTGCCTTTTATATGGCTGCCTTCCAGCTGTGTTCTTCCATGGTCTTTCCTCTGTGCATTGAAAATATTTTTAAAACCAAACTGTACAAATGTTATCATTGTCTTTAATATTTTAATGATTACTTAAAGTAGTAATTTTCACAAGTATCCCTTTCATTCGTACTTTACAGATAAGATTAATAAAGTACAAAGAATGATAAACTGCTTTATGTTACATAGTAGGACAGAGTTATATAAAGCCCAGGATAGCTAATTTTCAACCTATATTGTATTTCCTTGTTATAACATCTTTAGATAACTCATGTTTGTGTGCTCGTTTCTTCCATTAAAGCATTAAAAAAAGATTTTAAATCCCAAAACTTCTCAAATCAACTTATAATTAATGATCACTGCAAGTCTGACTATTTTATAGTTGTTTGGTGGCCTTATATATGGAAATATTGCTTATTTTAATATATAGGATGTGATGATCACACAGCATCCTTAAATTTTTTTCAGATGTGTTTTTATTTCACTTCTTTAGAACAGTAATATATAACCTTGATTTTTTTTAGCAGTATAATTATTCAAATGAAATCTTATGACAATCCTGGAATATAAAGCAGATGAAAGTAGAGGTAGTGTGAGTGAAGTAGAGATGGCTATTTAATCCCTGAAGAATCCTAGGGATCTATGCATCATAGTTTAAAAATCTCTGCCCTGGAATTTGTCAGAGTTTCCAGTTCAGTGTAATATTTGCAGTCTATTGAAGTATATTCTAAAGATTTCTCTAGATCTTGATGGCCTTTTCTTACCCATAAATGTTATGTAACCTTTCTATTATTGTTTGAAATCAAAGGGAAATGCTCCACGCAGTCAACAGTAATGTAAGTGTTGCAATTAATATTTTTTTTCTAAGCCAACTTGTGGAGAAGGTGTGGGAGTAATTGGAGTCATTGAGTGCAATTTCTTAAAACCTGCCTACAACAAACAAGACTTTGAGTACACCAAGGAGTACCGGTGAGTCACTTCCAACCTGAACAAACTTCTGATAGTTTGTTCAGATATGATTCTATTCTCTAAAATCTCTAAAACTATCTTTAAAAACCAGTTAGATAAGTTAACTGATAATTACTTCAAATCTATATTCCAAGAATAACAATACAATTATTTCATTTTAAAATTGAAGCTTACTGATGCTTGATATATAAAGTCTAGCTGAGAAAAACCTTACCTTTAGAAATTATGGAAAGAGCGTGGGAGTCATTTGGTAAAATATTTCTGGTGAAACGAAGAGCTTTGGAATTGATCTTAATGAAAAGAGATGCGTGGATCTGAAGTTATTGTGTTGAAGGAAGAAAGCAGTTTGAAGTTTGTTCCAAAAAAAATTTTGAAGTGAGTGAATAGATTTATAGAGTGGGGATTTGGGGAGTGGAGATAATGGGATGTTACTGGAGTGAAAGCAAAGCAAGTTAGATGGATAGAGTAGGGCCATATTCTGGAGCAGACATTGTGCTTTCATGGAAGCATCTAGATTTAATGGGGAGGACAGACA
The DNA here is from genome assembly GCA_963575035.1 of Avahi laniger. Lineage (NCBI taxonomy): Eukaryota > Metazoa > Chordata > Mammalia > Primates > Indriidae > Avahi > Avahi laniger. Next base: position 32,733 of record CAUYSK010070489.1, on the reverse strand, counting down.
GGTAAGAATTAGAAATTAACTTGACATTGAGGCTGAACCAATATAGATGTTTTTAGGAGACAGAAAGGGGTTTTTAAAGCTAGATTAGAATAGTTTGTTTTAAAACTTTTGGGGAGGGGTGGGTCTTTCTTTCATTAAGCATTATGACATAGCTTGTATGTGCCAAGTACCAGGGACATAAGGATGAAAAACAGAATCCTTGATGCCTATGAACAAGTATGATGAGGTGTATACAAATAAGAAACTTACATTCCTGTAAAATAATTGCTTTAATGAGAGCTATATGCAAAGTGGGGAGAACCGTTAAACATGCATAGGGGAGTCAAGAAAGGCTTCACAAAGCAAATTATATCTGAGCTTGAGCTTGAAGGAAAAGTTGGAGTTTTCTAGGTAGACAAATAGAGGAAGGACATTCTAAGAAGAGGGAAGTATATGAAAGGGCACAGTAGGGCAAGGAGTGTTTGGGGAGTGTGGAGAAAGAAGGCATGAAGTCTTATTTTCCTTGAAGTCTTAGTAGCAATTTTTTTCTTAGAGTGGGAGAAAAGTAATTTACCAAATATCTTTGTTTTTTGCCCCAAACTGTAATAAAGTTAACTTTTGTACCTTAATTTTTCTGGAACCATAAGAATTTTGGTTATAGTGTTTGACAAGGAGACAACTGTTTGAGTGGCAACCCCAAAGTAATTTCAGGGTAATTGGTTGTTGGTCATTCAAGCTACTCAGTGGTTATGGCAACTATCTGCCCTCAATCTAAGTAAAATGGTTGTTTAAATATGAGTCTGGCTCATAATGGAAATCTTTGACTAGGACTTGACTCTTAAGAATGAAAGCTTAGGAATGACATCAGTTTGACAAAAGTCTCAAAGCCAAGTTATTGTGTTTCTCTTGAGTGAAAGGAATAGTGAATTTCTGAAGATTACCTAAATAGTTAAGATTTATGAAATTCAAATGTTAGATATTAAAAATTATTTAATATCTTTCTATCTCATCTTTGCCACCCTCCTTACCCCACCCCAAATCTACCTTTTAAATTTTAGAGGAATTAAATGTTTAGTTTGGGTATGATGAGTTTGAGGCGATTGTAATGGATCCAAATACAGATAGTCTTTAGACAATAGACTTATTCAGTTGAACATATAGGATTTCTAGCTTAAGTAGCTTAGTGTCTGCTACACGTTTTATTAAAAATGAAGAACTAGTATACTATCCTACATAAAATCTTTTGAGGACAATAAATTTGCATAACTCTTATCCCAATTCTAGCACCATTGACCTTTTTTTACTCAATTTATTTTACATAAAGTGAAAAGGTGTTCAGATTAAAAAACACAGGAATTTGAGGGAGAATGTTATCTGCTATCACAAACTCATTCTATGAGTATTATAGATATTAAAACTGCAAATGATAAAAGAGATACCAGCCATCATACTGCTAGAATGTCTACAAATAAATCATCTGTAATATCACTTTTAACAGTTGTAGGTATCAGATTTCAGCTGCACCTCTCAGGACTCAAACTTAAAACATTTTTAGAGTGAACTTCAGCTTTAAAAATACAATCAACACATATTAGCTGTGCATTCCACTGGTACATAGCACAGTGGCTAGGCTTTGTGGAATTTTCCAGAGAAATTCAAGGCATAGTTGCTGTCTCTGAGGAGCTTACAGTCTAATAAGAGATTGTCACATGTATGGAACAATTTAGAGAGCAATAAAATGTTTGTTTGGTCAATCAAAACCTAAGTGGTATGGTATAGGAAAAATGCCCTGATAGAATAGATAGGGAAGATTTTAGGTAGAAAGTATGAATTGAGATGTGCCTTAAACATACAACATTTAGAAGAGAGAGAAGGGAATTCCAGGATGGAATTGCAGCGTGAGCTAAAGTAGTAAGAGGAACTCAGAATGGTAAGAATATGGGGAGTGGGGATAATGGGATGTGACTGCAATGAAGGCAGTGCAAGTTAGATGGGGAGAGTAGGGCCATATCCTGGAGCAGAGGTTGATAAACTTTTTCTGAAAAGGGCCAGAAAGCAAATATTTTAGGCTTTGTGGGCCATATGGTCTTTGTCACAACTACTCAATTCTGCTGTGGTGTGAAAGCAGCCGTAGACAATAAGTAAAGGAATGAGTGTGGCTGTGTCCGATACAATTTTGTTTACAAAAACAGGTAGTGGGCTAGATTTGGGCCCTGGCCCTTTGCTGACCCCTGTCCTAGAACCACTGTGGCCTGAACTATGTGCTGAGCTACACCTAACGAAATCACAGGGGAGCCATGAGATATTTTACATTTTTGAGGGAAATACAGTGATATTCAACTTCTGTCTAAAAACAATAGTTTTCTTCTATTTCTGTCATAACATTATCATAAAATTAGTGGCTTAAAACAGCACTTATGTATTATCTTAGAGTTCTGTAGGTTAGAAGTATGACATTGATCTCATTGGGCTAAAATCAAGGTGTTCACAGGGCTGCATTTCTTTCTAGAGGCTCTAGGGAAGAATCTGTTTCCTTGCATTTTCCAACTTTTAGAGGCTGCCAGCTTTCTTTGGTCCATGGCTCTCTTCCTTCAACTTCAAAGTCAGCAATGATGGGTTGAGTCCTCACATTACATCATTCCAATGACCTTGCTTTTGTCATCACATCTCCTTCTGTGATTCTTACTCTTCTGTCTCATTTTTCCACTTTTAAGGACCCTTGTGATTACATTGGCTAATTCAGGATAATCTTGTTATTTTAGGTCAGCTGATGAGTAATCTTAATTTCATCTTAATTCCTTAGTTACTCTTTGCTATGTAACCTAACATATTCATAGGTTTTAGGGACCTAGACATCTTTGGGGGACTATTCTGTCTACCCAGTCTGCCCCTGGTCCCCTAAGATTCACTTACATCTCATGTGCAAAACATGTTCACCTCATCCCAGTGTCTTCGAAAGTCTCAACCCATTACAGCATCAACTCAGAGTCTAAAATTTCATCTAAATGTCATTGGCTCACAAGTCCCAAATCTCCTTATCTAAATCACATAAGGGTGATACTCTGAGTATGATGCATCTTGGAGCAAAATTTTTCTCCATCTGTGGATATGTCTTATTTATTTTTTGCAGCTAAAATACAGTGGTGGGATAGGCATAGAATACTAGTTATATATATTCCAGTTCAAATGGGAGAGAAAACAGAAGGGAAAAAGGAGTCATAAGTCCCAAGCAATTTCAAAATCCAGCCAGTCAAATTCCATTAAATTTCAAGGCCTCTACTCTATAGTCTTGAGGCTTTGCCCTCTAGGCTTATGGTTTCATCCTCAAAGTCATCTTTCTTTTTTCATGTGTTTGCAGTGGAGTAGTTTCATCAGCCTGCTTTTTCTTACTATAGAATTTTGAGGGTCCAACAGCATTCTTTCATTTTATGTTCTTTCCATTTCTTTCAGTCCAAGCTAGAAGTTTTTATGTTACTGTGCCATTCTCAAGAACTTTGTAGGTCTCCCATGTATGTAACGGATATTCACGCCATCCAACAAGAGGCACTTGACCGGTCTTCCCTAGATAATTCTGTATCTATTCTTGGCTTCAGCTTAGTTAGCTGTGGAGATCTGTGAGTCACATGCTTAATCTTTTCAAAGATTCTTTTATGTAACTGAATACCTGACCTTTAGGTTTTTCCAAGATATTAGCAAAAGGTTGTCCAATCCCACTATCTCTTTTTCTCTAGAGCATGCTTTCCTAAATTTTAGTATCTTTTGTAATCCTAAGGGGCTGAGAATTTCCCAAACCATCAAGTCCTAGTTCTTTTTTGTTTAATGACTCTTCCCTCAATTTAGCTCTTTCCTCTTTCGTTTTACATAAGCAGCAAGAAGACACCAGGCCACACCTTTAACACTTCACCTGGAGATCTCAGCAAAATATCCAGTTATATCATTTACCAGTTCTGCTTTCGACATAACTGTAGAACATAATTCGGCTAAGCTTTCTGCCCTTATGTAACAAGAATCACCTTCTCTCAAGTTTTCCAATAACATGCTCCTCATTTCTTTCTGAGCCTTCACCAGCAGTGTATTTAACATCCATATTTCTACCAGTAGTCTGTTCAAAATGATTTGAGTATTCTCTAAGGCAATTTGTATTTTCTCTACCATGCTTGTCACTTCTTTCTGAGCCATCACCAGTGAAGTGTTTAACATCCATATTTCTACTAACAGTCTCAAGGCAATCTAGGCTTTTTCTGTCTCCCTCCTCAGAATTCTTCCAGCCGCTACCAGTTGCCAGTTGCAAAGCCACTTACATATTTTTATTAATACATATTTATTATAGTAGCACTCTACTTCCAGGTACCAAAATCTGCTACATTCCTTTTCATTACATCATATTTTTGTGAATCTGAGTTTAATATATTTACATTTAAAGTAATTACTGATTAGGAGAGTTTTGTCATTTTGCTAGTTATTTTCTGTATGTTTTATAGCTTTTTTGTCTCTCATTTCCTACATTGTTGTCTTTTATGCTTACTTGATTTATTTGTAGCAAAACGTTAAAATTCCTTTCTCATTTCCTTTTGTATATATTTTATAGCTATTTTCTTTGTAGTTATGATGGGAATTACATTTAACATCCTTAAGTTATGACACTCTAATTTGAATTTATGCCAGCTTAATTTCAAATACGTACAAAAATTCTGTTCCTTTAACAGCTTAACAGCCCATCACCACCTTCCAATTGTTGATATCACAGAATTACATCTTTATATATTATGTGTCCAAAATCATGAGTAAATAATTTTTAATGTATGAGTCTCTTAAATTATGTAGAAAACAAATATAGAGTTACAGACTAAAGTTACAATAATACTAGCTTTTAGACTCATAATTTTTTTCTTTTAAATGTATTTTCTTACATCATGTAGAAAGCAAAAAGTGGAGTTAAAAACTCCAAGGATCCCTTGAATGTGATACATTGCTCCTCTCTTGCTGCTTTCAAGATTCTCTCTTTGTCTTTGGCTTTTGACAGTTTGATTATAATGTGTCTTGGTTCTGATAACGATGTGTCTGAATTCATCCTACTTGGAGTTTGTTGGGCTTCTTGGATGTTTATATTCATGTCTTTTGTCAAATTTGGGAAGTTTTTAGCCATTACTTCTTTAAGTATTCTTTATGTCTTTTCTCTTTCTGGGACCATTAATGGTGTCCCATAGCTTCCTCAGTCTCCATTCACTTTCCATTTTTATTCTTTCTGTTCCTGTTATTCTGCCTGATCAAATCTGCCTTGGAATTCCTATAGTGTTTTTTTCATTTCTGTTTTTGTACTTTTCAGCTCCAGACTTTCTTTTTGGTTTTTTTTTTACATTATCTATCTCTTTATTCATATTTTTACTTCATGCATTGTTTTCTTGACTTTCTACACATCTTCTTTTAGTTCTTTGAGCATCTTTAAGACAGTTATTTTAAAGTCTTTGTCTAGTAGATCCATTACCAGGTCTCTTTCAGGTAAGGTTTCTTTTTTTCCATTTGAATGGGCCATACTTTCCTGTTTCTTTTGTATGCCTTGTGATTTTTTTTTTGTTGAAAACTGGACCTTTGAATCTAATAATATGGTAACACTGGAAATCAGATTCTCCTCCTTTCTCAGGGGTTGCTATTTTTTGTTTTTGTTTTTGTTTTTATTTTATTGTTGTAGGCTATCTCTGTGTTGAGGATCACCCTGAGAGGTAAACTTAAGGTCTTCTCACTTCTTTTCTGATCCTGCTCCTTTCCCTGGGCATTCATAGTGAGTTTCTAATTCTCCCCATATGTGTGATTGCTTTTTTTTTTTTTTTTTTTTTTTTTAGAAAGAGTCTCACAGTGTTGCCCGGGCTAGAGTGCCGTGGCGTCATCTTAGCTCACAGCAACCTCAAACTCTTGAGCTCAAGCGATCCTCCTGCCTCAGCCTCCCAAGTAGCTGGGACTACAGGCATGCGCCACCATGCCCGGCTAATGTTTTCTATATATTTTTAGTTGTCCAATTAATTTCTTTCTAATTTTAGTAGAGACAGGGTCTCACTCTTGCTCAGGCTGGTTTCGAACTCCTGAGCTCAAACAATCCGCCTGCCTCGGCCTCCCAAAGACCTAGGATGTGTGATTGCTTTTGAATGTGCTAGTCTTTATTTATGGCTCCCAAAAGGGGAAAAAGAGAGAAATGAAGGAAGCAAAAACGGTTCCTGGCCTTTGAATCCCCTGGATTCATTTCAGCTGGAGGAGGAGAAGCTTACAACAATGGGGAGGTATACAACGGCTGCTTGCCTTTTTGTCTGCACTTCTGTGATCAGAAGCAGCAATCAGTGATCAGAGCACCAATCTACAATATTTGGAGGACAACATCCCTTTTGCCCATCCTGGCTCCTATAGGCTGCTCTTGGAACACATGCAGGGCTGCCTGGCACAGGTTTGGGAGTGGAGGATGGGTAGCTGCTACTGAGCTAAAAACTGAAATTGAACAAAATTAACCACAGTTTAGCATCTAAGCCTTCCCTTGGAAGTTGCAAGCCTTCAATCAACTCCAGAGTTCCAAAATAGTTACATCAAGCAGATTTTGCCAGTGCAATTGTTATCTAGGTGAGGAGACAGATTCCACATGCCTCCTATTCTGCCTTCCTCCCAGAAGCCCATCTAACCTACTTCATTTTAAAGTAGAGGTTAAGAGAAAACAAAGAACAGTTCTTCATCTGACTTGAGGGAAGGATATAAACATTAAATGTAGAGGTAGGAACATTGGCAGGTTGAAGGGGAGTAGGAGTTTATAGGGGAGCTCATATATGATTACTCTTCTCTGTGTAGTGAGAATCTAATTTAATATAAGTAAGGTAGAGGAAAGAAAGAGTTCCTTTTAAAAAGAGAAGAGCTCTGCAAAATCCTTAGGGAATAATCTACAGGGTTAAGGAGATTTAAAAAATTCTAAATTCTGGGCCAAACACGGTAGCTCATGCCTATAATCCTAGTACTTTGGGAGGCTGAGGCAGGAGGATCGCTTGAGGCCAGGAGTTCCAGACTAGTCTGAGCAAAATAGTGGGACCTAATCTCTACAAAAAATAGAAAGATGAGCTGAGCGTGGTGGTGTGTGCCTACAGTACCAGGTACTCGGGAGGGTGAGGCAAGGAGGATCACTTGAGTTCAGGAGATCATGACACTGCCCTCATGTTTGGACAACAAAGGGAGACCCTGTCTCAAAAAAAAATTCTAAGTTTATAGTATTCCATATGTGTATAGCTCTACATTCAGTTGTAATCCTGGGTTGTAGAATTAAATAGAAATTAGTAATTAGAAAGTTGGCAGTTTTTACAAGTAAAATTCAGGCTTTGACTTTTACAAATTAAATTTGTTGTTGACTCTGGGTCTACTGTTGTTCATTTGGGAAGGGAGGTAAAGGAGAAAGAGCAAGAGCCAGCAACAGCTGTATAATGAGAATATTGTAGAGTATTTGTTGTCCATTGGTGCTTTAACTGCTCTGATCAGCATTTGGATGAAGAGAAACTATATAGACAAATTGAAGTTATTATTTTATTTATAATAGATAGGGTACAGTATTTGATCTTTTGACTTTCATCTTATTCCTGAATTATTTACCTGCAGTCATTTGACAATCAACTTATCAGTATTTGGCCTTGTCCTAGCTCTGCAGTTTGGTCCTCTGTCATAGTCTGTGATGTCAACTTATCTACCCCCTCTATGATTCAACAAGCCCTGAATATTTGTAGAACTCTACTTTTTAGTACTTGTGACCATTTCATCTTTTCAATCAAAGTGACTATTCAACATTATGACTTTGTCATTTTGACATGTAGTTTTCAAAAGCAGTGGATTCCCATCTTAGTTTCTTAAAGTGTAGATGTTCAAAACTATACCAAATTTGCCAAATTGTTGGTTTCTGTTAAATGGGAGCTTCTTAAAGATTGAAAAATTATTCCCTAAGTGCTGAACTTTGACATACTTCTTGCATTTTCTTTCAGGTTGACAATAAATGCCCTTGCCCAGAAGCTCAATGCTTACTGGAAGGAAAAAACATCTCAAGAGAATTTTGAGACCTCAGCCATAGCTAGACCAATACCGTGAGTAATTAATATAGAAAATGAAAGTACTGGGGCCCGTGTATGCCCCTTGTTTAGCTCCCAATTATTAGAAATTTACTTATTGAGTACAATGAACACTATTCTGGTGACGGGCACACTAAAAGCCCTGACTTAAGCATTATACAAGGTATTCTTATAACAAAAACATTTGTACCCCTATAATATCTTGAAATTAAAAAAAAGAATAATAAAAAAGTATGCCAACTATTTAAAAAAAAAGAAAGTATCAGAGATGATGTCCATAAATCAAATGGAAGGAACCAGGGTAAAGTGGCACTTTTCACATCTGGAAGTTTAATTGACTTAAAAATAGGAACTCATAGATACTGTCAGTTTAGTACAGGCAGTGTGATATAGTGGAAGATAATGGCCATTTAAATCAGATACTCCTGGGTTGAAAATCTGGATCTGTTTCTTAATAGTTGGGTGTGCTTGGCTTAGTAAGTTACTTCAACTAATATTAAATTAGGTGATGGAACACTTTTATCACAGTACCTGGCATAAAGTAGATGTTCAGACATTGTATTCCCTTCTCTTTATTTTTAGTTAATATTGTTAGGACTGTACCAGTATTTGAGAGTAGAAATAAAGAACCTGAAATTTTATAGAAAAAATAGAATTTATTGAATCTAAGACAGGAAATTATACACAGAACAGAATGACATACCTTAGTAAGTCAAAAAAGGAGTATTCTACAGAGGCTAGAATGTATAAGAACACATATATAGTCAGTTACACCACTCTCAAGACAAAGATTAGAGTGTTAAAAGTTTATTTTGGAGTAAGCAACTGGTTTTTTTAAAATAGAAATCATCAGACAAATGTATGATATAAAATTTTGTTTCAAATGCAACCTTATGGCTGTGTGTATATCACCATCTTATTCTAAAGATCTCAGCTCCATATCCATCCTCCATGGTTTTCAAAGAAATGCAAATTAAGATTATGCCATTTTTTGCTTTTCAGATTAGCAATGATTAATGCAGTGAAACAGATGTTTACATACTTGTGAGAAAGTGTGTGTGCTGGAGGCAGAATTGGAATAATGGTTATTATGAATATTTCTTGAGTACCTATGTGCCAGAAATTATTCTAAGTTCTTTACACGTAGTAATTTATTTAATCATCACAACAACCCTATGAAATAGACAGATATTATTATTACTTCTTTGTAGATGTAGAGACTGATACATTGAGAACTTAAGGAACTTGCCCAAGTTTAGACAAGTAGGAAGTGGTAGAGCCAAGGTTCAAATATAGCCAATCAGGTTCCCTAAACCTAAATTCTTAACTGCTATACCCTTCTCGAGGGATGAAATGAAGGGAATATATTAATAGTACAGCCTCCTCAACTACCTGTTTACTGCAAGCATGAGTTAAAAGCCTCTTTTTTCTGCCTGAATTGAAGGATCTACCATGGTCTGCATGTAACTTGAAGCAAAGAATTGCTGCCTCTAAGTGTGCTTCTCACCAAGAGTATAATACTGGCGTTTGCAAGAGACTCTTCTGTGCATATGCATGTAGAACCAAAGCTAATGTGACCTTTCCTCTCCCCTGCTACTAGTACTGAAGCTGCTTTTTGCTGGCTCTGGCTCTAAGTAAAACAGTGGCTGTCTAAAAATATGTAGACACCAGAGGTCAGACCTGAGCTTAGAGCTTAGAGGTTGCAAGGCTGGAGCAGCCTGGAGCTAGGAGATGAGAAGCTGTAGATCCAAAAATATACACAAACTTTTTGTTGTTGTTGTTAAGATAGTTTTATAAAAGAAGAAGGTATTGTATTTGAGTGGTAGAATTATGAGGTTCTTTTATTTTTTCTGCATATCTTTCTGTATTTTCCAGTTTTTCCATAATGAGCTTATATTACTTTTATTTTTAGAAAAAAGTACTATTTAAGATGATAAGAAAATTATTGAACTAAGACATAAAAGAATCACACCACTCTATTGAGATATCTAGTATAAGAGCAGTATAAACGTAACATATACAAAACCCATCCTAGGCTAAAAAATTATGTTAGTGAAATTGGCCAAGGTACCCATTTACCTGCTTTGTATACCTTTTCTCTAGTCTCCCCCTTCCCACTTCAGCCTGCCTTTTACACTTTAGGTACGGACTACTTCTACCATATAAAGGTCTTTTTTTCACAGAGAAACAAATTCACTCTAAGGTGTATGTGACTGGGTTCTGTTGTCTGGGGTGGGGGATGGCAGTCGGTATACATTTTAAGAGTTGAACTCTAAAAGAGTTTTATCTTAATAACTTTTAACCCAATTTTTGGTCTCTAGCCACCATTTTTAGTTATGAAATTTAATCAAATTTATATTACTTTTTAAGATTAACTTTGGGAATATCAACCTAATACAATTTTGATTGAAATATTGTGAACAGGGTGGAGTGTGGTAGCTCATGCCTATAATCCCAGCGCTTTGGAAGGCCAAGGTGGGAGGATTGCTTGAGGCCAGGGGTTTGAGACCTGCCTGGGCAACATAGAGAGACCCCATCTCTACAAAAATAAGAAAAACTAGCTTGGCATGGTGGTACGCGCCTGTAGTCCCAGCTACTCGGGAGGCTGAGGCAGGAGGATCACTTGAGCCCAAGAGGTTGAGGCTGCAGTGAGCTATGATGACACTACTACACTCTAACCTGGGCAACAGAGCGAGAGACCCTGTATCAAAAAAGAAAAAAAAAAGAGAAATATAAACAAAAGGTTTTTTTGAGAGGGCAAAAAGTAAAGAGAAATAGGGAGTCTCTGCAGGGAAATGGGGGAGACGTTTTAATGACAGTGTTTCAATGACTCCCATAAATGCATTTTGAACTTGTTACATGATTGAACAGAAGCAAATAAAATAGTTCTATGGTTTTTATTTCTTGGTAATAAAGTAACATATATATAAAATTTTCTCCAAGTTAATAAATTTTAGAGTTAAAAGTATCCTATTGTTTGCTTAGAGCAAGACAGTCCAGGATAAAAGTTGACCTCCATAAATAATGGCTGCTCACCATGTTAATACTTGTTATTATTTTTCATATCCATATCTGATTTAGTTCTATTATTATTTTATCTGTTTAGTTCAAAATATATACATTTTAGGCACCTAGACTATAATATTTTTAACACATTTTATATATAAAATCAGGTTCTTTTATTTTTAGGCTATGCCTTTCCAATTAAGACAAAGCACAGAGCTGGGATATACAGTCACACTTCTGTTTTCCTTCATTCAGGAAGATTCCTGACCAGACATGGGTACAGTGTGATGAGTGTCTTAAATGGAGGAAGCTTCCTGGCAATGTTGATCCATCTTCATTACCTGCAAGATGGTTTTGTTATTATAATTCCCATCCAAAGTACAGGTAAGGTTCCAGGACTCAGTATTATGCCTGGATGTAACTCTTGATTTGTCTCTATATTCTAAAACATTTTTCATCTCAAGTCCACACCCTTTGGCCTGGCATTCAAACCCTTATGCTAACTGGCCCCACCCTATCTATCCAGCCTTATATTTCATTGTATCTTAACACGAACCCTGTACTTGAGCCCGACCTGCAGCTTCACTTTCCCACACATGATTACTCTCTCCTCCGTGACTTTGATAGCGTTTTCCTGTTGCTTGCAAGGACCTACATTCTGTCTGCCTAGCCAATCATATCCACCTGGGGAGCTTAAGTCTTTCGCGTGATACTTTTTCTGTTGACCATGGTTTATAGTGATTGTACTCTCACTTCTTACAGTATTTGATTCTTGATGTTTGTTCACATACTGCTTTTCTATTTTTAGTTGTTTTTCATATATGTATGCTTTGGTTCTTTATCAGATTGTAAACTCTTTGAGAAAAAAGTATTTATATTCCATATTGAGTCAATAATTTTCTTCATATATCTGTGGAATCAATTATACAGTAGTAACTATTGTATATTCAGTGCTGTTTGTTTATGTGTTTGTCTTCCTAATATACCATATGCAGCATCTAACATGTAAATAGTGCCTGGCATATCCATGGGCATTGACTTCAATATAATAGTTTTTTTATTTAACTCAGTAGTCACAAAGTTTTATAATAATAAGTCATTTTACTTTAATTCAGCTGTGACTTTCTTACAATTCTTTTTCTGCAGGGTATATGCTGATAGTAAAAAGCTGCTAAAATGTATCCATTTTAGGGTGGAAATGCCTAAAATGGAGGAAATTAAATAGATAAAATCTAGATCTATAATGTGTAAGCCATTCCCCCCTATTCTCCAGATATGTCTAAGCTACCTTTCCATGGAAAGTAAATGGGATTGTAAATGGGAACTGAGTGCTTGCAAGTGTCAGTTTTGAGTACTTTATCTCCTGTCTGTTTACACTTAGTCCAGGAGATACAGCTTTCCAGGCTACTTTACCTCCTTATAAAATGGTTGTGACATAGTTTCCAATTGTTATTAATTTTGTTTGTTTCTAGGATTACTTTTGACCATTGAATAAATTTTTTAGTCATGATTTACATATTTACATATAACAAGGTTATATTTACATATAACAAGGTTTTGTAACATGGGTGGGATCTGAACTCTGTAACGTTAGATGGTTGTTAACCTGCCTGTCATAGTTGTAAGGAGAGTAAAGGGTAAAAGCAAAGGACACATTTTGCTTCCGAAGGATGATGTCTTCTCTGTACTGCAGGAGATGCTCTGTTCCAGAGGAACGAGAACTCATTGATGAAGACCTGTACTTGAGCAAAGCTAAGAAACAGTTGAGTATACATGAGACGGTGCTACCATATCATAGAGTAGAGAAGCCTGAACCCTTCCTGATAGGACAGGAGTTTTGAGAAGAGAGATTTTTATTTATTTATGATTTTTATTTCTTAGTGATTTCCCTCCTCACCTCTCTGCTCTCCCAATTCTTTATTCCTTCTAACCATCTCCTGAACATCTCAGCTAGTGATTATCTTTAGTCTCTCTCCCCCTCCCTGTCCTTCCCTCCCTCCCTCCCTCTGCTCTTTGGTGGGGCACTGGAAATCTCACCCTTAGTCACTCAATGAGGCTCACAGTATTTCTAATTTGGAAGGAACATAATAACCTAAATCTACAATTGGTAATCCATTTCAAACTGAGAAGTTTCACGAGTGAACTAAATAGCACTTTTATCTTCTCCTAGAGATCAAACTGTTGAGAAGAAGAAGATGCCTATAGAAAATGAAAAACACCAGGTGAGAGACAGTGCACACCCTTCCTTTTCTCACACAAAATTTTCCCCAACAGAGGACACAGGTTGAAGGAAGCAGCAATCTTGAAAGCTGCATAGAAATAACAAACCATTTCTTCTGGTGGTCTTTGTTTCATTGGATCTTTTGCTTTTGCTTTGATCCACTGTTACTGATGTTCAGATCACTAAAAATAGAAGAGTCAAATCATTTATTTTCCATATTTGGATTCACTACTGACTCTGGACAGTGTGAATGTCACATTTAGTGTCACAGAAAATTCAGGGTTGTGTTCCATCCTCACATAGGCTGCTCCTGTTGAGTGTCTGGTTTTCCTGTCTCTTTTCTTCCAGGATTCACAGGTGATTTCTTTCTCCTCCCTCTTGGGAAGAAGGGGTAGTTCTTTGTGCCCCTGCCCGATCCCCGCTTTCAGGCTGGCTGGCTTTATAAAGACTCTCTGCTGTTTTGAATTTTCAGGAGCACTGTCTCTCGGACATGGTTGCCCAGCTCCGGACGCTGAAGGGTGCAATAAGGTTGGCCGTCCTTTCAGGGACTCTCCTTTCCTGACAGCCACCGTAGCACCCATATGTCTTCCCTACCCAACCTTGCCTTTCTGCATGATTTCCCTCTTGACCCTCTTTCCCAGAGAGATCTGCTAGTCGCATGTTAGATTCACCTTCCACCCACTCAATCAGGGTAGGTCAGACTGGTGAGGATAGAGGTGACTGAATACTAATTCTTCTGATATCCTGCCAAGACCCAAGCATATGAATAATCAGGTTTCATACCCTAATGTTTTGGCTTAATAGTCTGATGTAGAGATCGGGAGATTTCCTAGGACTGCCCTCTCCTCATTCAGTTTACCTCCCCTGTATATTCCCTCACCTTTGTCATTCATACCATCTTCATAAGCTGGCTCTCCCACAAGATCCAGCTGCATGTCTGTGTGTGTGTGTGTGTGTGTGTGTACTATGAATATGTGTTAGTCTCTCGCATGCATTTCTCCAAAACCAGAACAGACACTTGCTGCAATGCTTTTTCCCTCCACCCCGACCCTCATCACAGATCTCAGAGGAGTGAAAACTCTCAGCCTTAAACTGGGTCACAAGAGAGAATTAGACAGTGATTAGAGGGCCTGGGTTTATGTTGGGGGTGGGATGACTCTAGGAGCCAATAAGTGAGTTGGGGGAGGTCTGTTTGGTGTCCAGCTGATAAGGTTGATAACTGAACGTGCCTGGGTTCAGTGTTCTAGTGTACATTACTGCGCGCTGTTTGTTTTGTGTAGGAAACAGTTTCTTTTTATTTGGCCAAGCATTCTTTCCTAGCATCAAAAGGATTGACTCATCCTTTGACATTCATTTTGAATTAGAGATTTTTATAAATCATTTCTTTCTTTTGTAGGTATTCAGTAATCCACCAAAGATCCCTACTGTTCAAGATATGGCTGGATTGAATAACAAGACAACTGGATATGAGGGAATTGATAGCCTTAATGTGCTTCCAGCCATTAGAGAAGAAAGCAGATCACCTCTTCAACTTAAGCCTCTGGATTCCAGTGTTTTTCAGTTTTCCAGGTGACTAGAAAAACATAGTCTCTTGTCAATTGTAAGCTTCAAGGTCTATTTTCCTGTAGAGTAAGTTGGTATGTTGTACCATGTCTATATTTAGAAAGAGAAACAAAATTTTAGTTTGATAGAATTGTGTGTTGCATATATCCCAAACTTTTCAACTTTACAGCTGCTGTGTTGAGTCTGTATATTTTTTTGAGGTGATTATTTGCTGATACTCTTTTATGTATTATGTGTTCACATTTTGTAGGCAATTGTGAAAGTGAAATAATGGGCATAACTCTTTGAAAAGCATAAAATACCATACAAATAAGATGTTACATAGATAAACATTGTTTCTTTTCTTAAATTTATGGATATTGAAGTTGTCTGGGGACTCATAGGCCTAGCACATGTTGGCCACACATAAAAATAACTATTAGAAATTTGTGCCATTGGGTAAACCTTATCGTTTATTGTTTCCTAGAGTAATTATTAGTATACATTTAGTCTTGGGCTTTACTTGTTCATCTTCTACCACCTCATCAATGTTATTTTGTGAGTCTTCATAACAAGAAAGAGCCTCGCTGTTCTTTTTCTTAAATACCAGGAGTATTTAAAGAACTGAAAGATGTGCCTGCCCCTATGCTGCCATGAGACTGAACCCAATACTTCTAATTATAACTCTTTACTTTCTCCTCTCTACTGTGCTTCTCACTCTGGTAGGGCCAAGCCATGGGACAGGCACAGAGTTACTTTCTAATAGAAATTTCTGCATTCATTAGTAATGTGACTATTATATGTGAACTTTACAGTGACACTTTTCAGTTTGGACATCTTGTTACCATATTATAGGATAGTCAATGGAATACATAATAAAGTAAAATGACTCCTAGTTTGTTTTCTTTCCCCAATGTTACTTCTTCTCTCCTTGTTTCTTGCTTCTTAGGTTGATCTTCTCAGGCTCTCATGTAGATAAACATCTCTAGAGATGTGCAAGTCCCCTATTCAGTGATTCTTCCACAATTAAGCCCCGTATATATTGGAAGAACCCTGTGACCCCCTGAACATCAGCAAAAGTCTCAAGAAGAAGTAAGCTTTTAGGAGGAGAACTAATAAAGCTCTAAAAGAGTTAAATGAGAATTTGTATGAAATCGTCTAGAACAGTGCCTTGGAATATAGTAAGTCCTCAATAAGTAATGGTTGAATTTGAGTCATATTGAAGGAGCAATTTCTAAGATTGAATTGTGTAGCAAGGGGGTAAGAAATTAGAGTCCAACCTTAATCTCGGGAGCTTGAGCCTAATTCTACCCTGTTCCTATCCATACTTTTTCAACTTCCATTGCAGTTTGGGAGGGGTGCACAGTAAATGCCAGATGTTCTTGAAGCATTGTTAGCTCTCCACCTTGGTCTCCTGGAGATGCTCATATATCATCATTACCAGTGGAGTTTCAGGTGCCATTGCTTTTGAAGACTACTATCCTTTTCCTGCTATGATCACTTTTCCTTTTTTTCCCAATGTTTCTTTTGTAACTCTCTAGTGATTTTTGGTAACCTCAAGAGGATTACAAGTGCTAATTTATGAACATATTTTATGAGTGCAATACAATAGAATGTCCATTGGGTGGCATACTTTGTCGGTCTTTTTTGGGATATTTGTATGAGTGTGGATTGTATGTCAAGAGTGAGGTTTTGGCTGTAGAGGACAGGTAAAGTATACCTTGACCATTCTTGTGTAATTTTAGTTTATTGAGAATAAGATTCTTTCAAAAGAAAGAGATACGTGATATGAGATACGTGACAGTTGATGCTAATGTCATATGTGTTATATAAGGTCAGTAAATGATGATTCTGTCATTTCAGGCTACACATATATGGGGGGTTCAGTCTGACTGAGGAGAGTCTGCCTTTTTATGGGGGTAAAATGAAATTGCCCAAGAGTTTAGTAAAATATACAGGATTTCTGATAAAAAACATTGTTAATGGAATAATAGGTTTAATTAAGAGGTATAAAGGTCTACTTTGTTATTATTAAAACCTGATGCTGATAAGGATCCTCGGGTCATGTAGTTGGCTTACTAACTCCAGATAAAATAAAGCCTAAATTACCCAAGAAAACTTTAAGAAGTTCTAGTGGGATAAGTTAGCAGGGATTCCAGAAGTGTTACTGGCAACTGCTTTGTGAGTCTCACAAATCTAGCAAGGGGAGGAGATTACCTGCAATAAAGAACAGGTTCAACAAGTATGTAAGCAGGCATAACCTTTTAGGGGAAGATAGCTTATTTCTGTTAAAGGAAATAATCCCTTTCTGTTCATTCATTCTACATATATAGTCATGCACCACATAACAATATTTTAGCCAACAACAGATCACATGTACAACAATAGTCCCAGAAGATCACAATACCACATTTTTATTGTACATATCTAAACATTTTTCTATGTAAGTATTCTATGAATACTTACCATTGTATTATAATTACATGCCGTACAGGTTTGTAGCCTAAGAGCAATAGGCAATACCATATAGCATAAGTACATAGTAGGCTATACCATCTAGGTTTGTGTAAAGTAGACTACAATGATCGCATGATGACAGAATCACCTAATGATTCATTTCTCAGAACGTATCCCCGTCATTAAGCTACACATGACTGTATTTGAATGCTTACTGTATGAAAGACACTGTTTCTAGGGTAATGATAGGATCAAAGATGAAAGAGCTTAGTCAAAGTTTTATATGTGAGTATCCCCAGTACATGCTAGTTTTCTTATACAAAATAAGATTTAAAGTAACCAAAAGCATATGGACAAAGGCAAGAATTAGTGGCTGTACTTTATTTGGATATTTAGATATTTGAGTTAAGCTATATGTCAAAGGCTAATTAGTTTGTGTTTTCAAAGGATAACCAAAAAAAAATCTGAATTACACTGTAATGGTGAAGGAAGAGGATAGAATTCTAATACATTTAAAGGAATGTTTGAAATAACAAACAAGAGGTAGAAATAGAAGAATAGTATTACAAATAAATATGGTATTAACAGTATTAACATTTAAAAATATCTGGGAGCATGACTTCTAGAATGGAAAAATGAGGAGCACAGTGGACTCTCACCAACAAATAGCCATTTGACTTGAAAAAAAATTTTTAAATCAAAGTTTCTGGAAATTGTCCTAGAGGCACACATAAAATAGAGAAATATTCATTTAAGAAAATCAACTACATCTCAGAAAGAACAGCAAGAGTCAGTGGCATTTGAACCACAAACCTGCTCCTACCGACCTCCAAACTCTATTCTATGAAAACTACTCAAGGGAGTTCTAATCTAGATGGGAGTGGTCAAGAAAATGACGACTCCCTCTTCCCCTAGTTTCCTATCTAGAACTATGGTTTTACCCAGGAGGGGCAAGCCTCTGCTTTTCTCATCTACTCCAGTTCTGCTTTGTAGAAGCTCTATTACAGGTGGACCCAAGAAGACTCTTCTCCCACCCAACCTTCTCTTCCCCCACACGGCCCAAGAACAGCACTCACTTATAGTGTGGAAGCACTCACCCAAGAACAGCAAGCCATCAATACTATGTTCCTGTTGCTCCAGCCTGAGCTTGATCATAGGTCACAAGTTTATGCTGGACGAAGCAAGCCAAAAACTACACCAGCACCCATTCATAAAGAAGAGATTTTACTCTGGGAGAAGTGTGCCACTGTCCTTGTCTCCAGCTCTTGTACAGTGTTCCAGAGGATCTGCTTAGAGAGAGAGGGGTCCTTAAGGATGAAGAACTCTGCAGCTCTACCTGAAGGGCCTGACTTTATGTGGAATAGAACATGAAGAATTCCATACTTAAGGACATTGTCAAAAATAATGGAAATCTTAGTGGAAAACAATTAAGATTGTGCTCATAACTCCATGATACAGGTTGCAGCAAGCAAAATGACCAAGCAATGAGAAGTTTGGTAACAGAGAATCAGGGAAAGAAAGTCAGGAAGAGTGTTCCTGGGATTATAATCAATTTTGGGTATCTGGAAGGATGTTCGTAAACACAAGACTATACTCACTCAGAAGCAATTGGAGCAGGACGTAAGTTGGACTTGAAAGCAGTCCCCAAGCTGTATACAGATCAAACAACAAAGAGCAGGAGCATCACTGGCACTAGGGGCTTAAGCACAATCTCTGACCAACCCCTTGGTGAACAATAAGCTACTCTCACCAGGGGCAACTCCTGGGAAGCCAGGCTTAAAAACAAAATCACATACATCCCTGGCAATGTGGAAGATTGTGTGCATGCTCAAGGCTGTGCCCTTTCAGGGGTGATTGATGGGGAAAATCCAAGCTATTAGTACCTGGCTGAATATGGGGCAGAAACAGATTCCTTGAACTTTGATAGTAGCCTCCAAGCCACATACACATCTAATGGTAAGGGGTGAAAATCTAACTGGCTGACGGGGCTTAAGCATAATCTTTAACTAATAAGTGGCCTATGCTGAACCAGGGATAAACCCTAGATTGCCAGGTAAAAAATTAAAATCAAGAAAAATATCTGAGCAAGGACATCAGAGGCTGCACATTGCAGGGAAAGTAGACTTCATGGAGTTAGTTTAGCCAAGTCACTAAATAAACAACCAAGCAAACAACAAAATCAGTGTCCCAGGGAGGAGGAATCAGTATCTAGAATTGCTATACTATATTATGCTATATTATCTATATTCTCTATATATTACCTATATTATCTAATAAAATGTCCAGTTGTCAACAAAAAGTTAAGAGACTTGCAAAGAAACAGCAAAATGTGATCTGTACATGGGGGTGGGGGGAAGCAGGCAACAGAAACTGCTCTTGAAGAGACCCGGATATTGAATTTATCAAAGATTTCAAAGCAGCCTTTATAAATATGTTCGAAGAACTAAAGGAGACCATGTCTGAAGAATTAAAGAAGATATGATGACAATGTCTCGAGAATATCAATAAAGGGACAGAAATTACAAAAAGAACCAAATGGAAATTCTGGGGGTGAAAAGTACAATAACCAACATAAATTATTTAAAGAGACTCAATGCACATTAGAGTTGGAAGAAGAAAGAATCAGCAAACTTGAAGATAGATCAATTATAGATTATGCAATCTGAAGAACAGAGCAGAAAAAAATGAGGAAAAATGAACAGAGCCTCAGAGAAATATGGAACGCCATCAAGTACTCCAAAATATGTATAAGAGGAGTATAAGGCAGAGAGAGAGAGAAAAAAAAGAGGTAAAAAGAATATTCAAATAAATTAGACTGAAAACTTTCCAAAATTGATGAAAAATTTTAATCTACACATCTAAGAGGCTCAACAAACTCAAAATAGGATAAATGCAGAGAGATTCACAGCCAAACACACCACAGGGAAATTATTGAAAGGCGAAGAAAAGATCTTAAAAGCAGAAAGAGAAAATGATTTATCATGTATAAGAGAACCCCAATAAGATTAAAAGCTGAGTTCTCATCAGAAATAATGGAAACCGGAAGGCAATGGGATGACATACTCAAAGTACTAAATGAAAGACTGTCAATTAAGAATCTTAAATTCAGTAAAACTGTCCTTAGGAAGTGAAGGTAAAATAAACACATTCCCAGATAAGCAAAAGCTGACAGAATTTGTTGTTCACAGACCTTCCTTACAGAAAGCTATATAAATATGTACTTGCTCTGCTTTCTTCTCTTGGCTTCCTCAAAAGATGTAACATTGCACAAAGTAATAATTACAGCAGTATATTAGATTTATAAATGTTGTACTAGAAAATATCCATGTAACATAAAATGAAGGAACAGTAAAAGAGAGAAACAAAGACATGAAACATATAGAAAATAAAAAACTAGATAACAGATAATAAATTCTACCATATCAATAACATAAAATGTGACTGGATTAAACAATCCAATCAAGACAGATATCAGATTGGATTTGTTTTAAATATCCAAATATGCTATTAATATTTATGGGAAACACATTTTATATTCAAAGATACAAATAGGTTGA
Source organism: Avahi laniger (assembly GCA_963575035.1). Classification (NCBI taxonomy): domain Eukaryota; kingdom Metazoa; phylum Chordata; class Mammalia; order Primates; family Indriidae; genus Avahi; species Avahi laniger. The sequence goes on along the minus strand of CAUYSK010070489.1, from coordinate 11,893 downwards.
AAGTTAAAGGATGGAAAAAGATATACTATGAAAACAGCAGCCATAAGTGAGCTGAGATGGTTATATTAATATTAGAAAAAATAGACTTTTAAACAAAAAAGTGTTATTAGATATAAAGAGGGACATATCATAATGATAAAGTCCATCAGGAAGATATAATAACTGTATCCATATGTGGGCCTAACTACAGAGCCCCCAAAATACACAAAGCAAAAGCAAATAGAATTGAAGAGAGAAGTAGACAATTCAACAATGAGACTTCAATACCCCATTTTCACTAATGGATATGATAACTTGGCAGAAGATCAACAAGGAAATAAAAGACTTGAAAAACAGTATGAACTAAGTAGACCTGACTTACATGGAGAAAACTTCACTCAACAACAGCACGATACATATTCTTCTCAAGTGCATGTACAATATTGTCCAGGATAGACCATATGTTAGGCCATAAAACAACTCTCAATGAATTTAAAAGGATTGTTACCATACAAGGATGTTCTTCAACCACGATAGAATTAAATTAGAAATCAACAACCTAAGGAAATTTGGGAAATTCACAAATATGTGGAAATTAAATGACATACTTCAAAATAACAAGTGGGTAAAAGAAAAACATCACAAGGGGAATTAGAAAATATCTTGAAAGGATGAAAATGAAAACAAAATATACCAAGACTTATGGGATGAAGCTAAAGAAGTACTCAGAGGGAAAATTGTATTCATAAAAGTTTACATTAAAATTGAAGAAAGATGTCAACTCCTACTTTAAAAAACTACAAAAACAAGAGCAAACTCAAAGCAAGCAGAAGACAGGAAACAATAAAGATTAGAATGGAAATGGAACAGGAAGATAGGAAAAAAATAGAGAAAATCAGTAAAACCAGAAGCTGGTTCCTTGAAAAGAACAACAAAAATTAAGAAAACAATTAAACAATTCCATGTATAATAGCTTCAAAAGTAAAATATTTCAGAATAAATTTAATAGAAGTACAGACAAGACTTTTATACCGAAAACTGCAAAATATCATTGAAGGAAATTATAGATGACCTAAGTAAATGGAAAGATGGTTCATCTTTGTGGATCAGAAGATTTAATATTGTTAAAATGGCAGTACTCCTAAGTTAATTTACAGATTTGATACAGTCCCTATCAAAATACCAGCTAGCTTTTCTGTAGTAATCAACAACCTGACCATAAAATTCATATGAAAGTGTCAGGGATATAGAATAGTCAAAACAATCTTGAAAGAGAAGAAAGTTGAAGGACTTACATTAATGCTTCCCTACAGTAATCTACAGTACAGCTACAGTAATCAAGAAAATATGGTATTGGTATAAGGAATAGACATATACATCAATGGAACAGTCAAGAAATATATCCTTATATTTTTGGTCACTGGATTTTTGGCAAAGGTACCAAGGCAACAGGTCAATGGGGAAAAGAACAGACTTTTTTTCTCTTTTTTTTTTAGAGATGGGGTCTTGCTTTGTCTCCCAGGCTGGGGTGTAGTGGCATGATCATACCTCACTGCAGCGTCGAACTCTTAGGCTCAAGGGATCCTCCTGCCTCAGCCCCCTGAGTAGCTGGGACGACAGGTATGCAGTTGTGCGCCACCACACCCAGCTAAATTTTTTTTTTTTGAGACAGGTCTCACTATGTTGCCCAGGTTGGTCTTGAACTCCTGGCCTCAAGTGATCCCTGCTCTTCAGCCTCCTGAGTTGCTAGTATTACAGGTGTGAGCCACCAAGCCTGGCTCAAGAAAAGTATTTTGAGTAAATGGTGCTGGGACAACTGGATATCCACATGCAATAAAATAAAATTGAGTCCCCACTTCACACTATATACAAAATTTAACTCCAAATGACTCACAGATCTAAATGTAAGAGCTAGAACTATAAAAATCTTAGAAAATACATGGGAGTATACCTTTGTGACCTTTCATTATGCTATAGTTTCTTAGATATGACACCAAGGGGTCATATCTTAGGCCAGGCATAGTTAGTGGCTCATGCATATAATCCTAGCACTTTGGGAGGCTGAGGCAGGTGGATCACTTGAGTCCAGGAGTTTAAATTTGCAGTGAGCTGTGATGACAACCACTGCACTCTAGCCTGGGCAACAGAGCAAGACCCTGTCTCAAAAAAAAAAAGTTAAATTGGCCTACATAAAAATTAAAAATGTTAGAGTTACAAAGGACACTATTAAGAAAATGAAAAGACCACCCACAGGATGGGAGGATAACTTCGGAAATATTATATTTGATAAGAGATTGGTATCCAGAATATATAGAAACTATTACAACTCACTAATAAAAAGACAACCCAATTAAAAATATATAAAGGATCTGCATAGAAATATCTTTATAGAAGATAAACAAATGACCAATAAGTACATGAAAAGATGCTCAACACTAGCCATTAAGGAAATGCAAATCAGCCAAAATGAGCTGCTACTTCACACCCACTAGGATGGCTGTAATCAAAAAGATGGACAATAAAAAGTGCCAGTGAGCATGTGGCAAAATTGGAACCCTCTTGCATGGCTGGTATAAATGCAAAGTGTTGCAGCTGCTTCGCAAAACAGTCTGGCAGTTCCACAGAACATTAAACAGTTACTCTATGACCCAGTAGTTCACAAAACATTAAACAGTTACTGCATGACCCAGTAGTTCCACTACTAAGATTGTACCCAAGAAAACTAAAAACGTATATCCATATAAAAACTTGTATACAGATGTTTATAGCAGCATTATTCACAGTAGCCAAAAAGTGGAAGCAACCTAAATGTCCATCAGCTGATGAATGGGTAAGTAAACTGTGGCATTATCTGTACAGTGGAATATTATTCAACTGTAGAAAGGAACCAAATACTGATACATGCTACAACGTGGATGAACCTTGCAAACATTATATTAAGGGAAAGAAGCCAGATACAAAAGACTACCTATTGCATGATTCCATTTATATGAAATGCCTAGAATAGGCAAATCTATAGGGACAGAAAGTAGATTAGTGGTCGCATAGAGGTAGGTGGAGGCATAGAAAGTGACTGCTAATGGGGACGAGGTTTCTTTAGGGATGATGCAAATTTTCTAAACAAATTGTGGTGATGGTTACACCACTCTGTGAGTATACTAAAACCACTGAATTGTACACTTTAAATTAATTTGTCATTTTTATCTTAACAAAGATGTTTAAAAATGTATCATATGGAAGAAGTACATATGCACTGTAAAAAGGACCGTGTTTTTTGGTCCTTATTCCTGACCTAAACATAGCAGACAACATCTGTGGAATGAGGGAGTAAAAAAATAATGAAATATCCTAATTTGAGTACAGCATTCTCAGTCTTGGTTAGTGAAATACTAAACTGATATGGTCAAATATAGAAACCTCTCAGAAAGCATTTCGAAGGAGCAGAAGCATGGTATATGTGTATGTTTTGAGAAAATGTAAAATACCTAAAAGAAAATTCAAAATGTACCTATAAAGTGACAGTGGAGGAATATGACAGAGCAAAAAGAAATGAGAAGAAACTATGTAGTTGGAAAAAGAATTCCTATTATGTAAAACCCCTAATTAATCTTTACTAAATGAGTGAATACAAGTCTGGTCTCAGAATTGGCTCTTAGAGGGAAGAGCCAGACTCTCTGGAGAAGTCTAGAACCAATAAGTAAAATCTGCTTATTTTCCCTCATTCAAATAATGGTTCTTTTTTGATTGCCTCTTATGTGAACATTTTGTTTCCTCATCCTCAGCTAGCACACTTAGTGAAGCTGCCTTCTGTCAAGGAGCTTATACTTTTTACTTTTATAAGGTGCTTTAGGACACACACACACACACACACACACAAGGGTACAAAGTTATGCATGTCATAAGAGAGTGCTGAAGTGCTATAGGAATTTAGACATGCAGTGTTAGGGAGAAGAAGGGAATTGCAGTCAAAAGGAGCAGCATAAGAAATCACAGGGCATCCAGTTTGGTGTTTGTGAAGGGAATAATGAGAGATAAAGCTAGGGTTAAATTATGTCCCAGCTCTGCTACTTACTAGCTACATTGAGATAGTTACTTAACCTCTTCCTGAGCATCCTCTTAAAACAGTGGAGATAGTAATACCACCTACTCCAGGGTTATTGGGAGAATTAGATGAGACAATACACATTAAGCACATCTCACGCTGTGTGGCACACAGTAAGTGCTCAATAAACGTTTCCTATGTTTTCACATGGAAGAGTTTGAGTGCCAAGCTAAGACATACGAGCTTTTATTTTTTGGGAGCAATAAACTTCAAATTGAGAAGTACCATAATCAGAGCAATGCTTTTAGGAAAATTAACTTGGCAGTGAGTGATCTGGAGGTTAGAGAAAGGGAGACCAGAGACTGGAGGAAGCCATTGCAGTAGTCCAGAAGAAATAACGAGAGCTTGAATTTGACTATTGATAACATAAAATTACTATATAAAACTATAAAAATTGCTAACAGTTTGCTGGTGTTATAACACATATAAGAAACATAGGAGAGGGAGCAGATTTGAAGAAGGGCAAATTGAAAGGTTGGCTTTATACATACTGAGTTCGGGTGGACCTCCAGGAAGAAATGTGTTGACAGGCAGTTAGAAATTTAGTACTGGAGGTCAGGGCTTGAGAGAAAGTGGGAATTGTTGTCCAGAGGTTGTAGCCAAAAGTTTATATGAGATTACCAAAGAGAAGAAATACAGGAACACAAGGGAAGATAGTTAAGGACAGAACCCTCAGAGGTGGGAAAATGGAGAAAAGGCAAATAATATGACTTTAATTGCCTCTCATAAAACTTTGTTGTTGATATCTAGTATTATATCCCTTTCTTTCATACCTGCCAACTTATTGCTTTGCTATCTTCCTCGGTACCACAGCTAAACGGACCATCTGTAGTGCCCTTATACGTGTTTAAAGATGAATATATTTGTTCTTACATAGCCCCTAAGTCCTTTTGCTTTTCCCCTGAGTCAAACACAACAAGTTGTATTAAGACAGACCAGTTGTATTTTTGAAGAACATGTGGGGCATTATAAGAAGCTAAGGTTCGATTTGTCTTCTCAGAAATTGCAGAGAAATATGGACAGCCTCGAGGACAGGTAGTATGAGGGGGCTAATAATATGCCTGACTCTTTCTCATTGAAAATTTGAAAGTTGATTTTTACCTTGAAATTTCTCTGTTATCCAGAGAGAGGGCAGAATAGTTAGTTAGAAGGTTAAAATAGGGTTCCCATCCTGCTGCGTAAAATAAAATTGCCTATGGATTTCTCTGGTGACAGTTATTTTGTTAGTTCCTTCAACCATTAGTGCATATAGCAGCCAAAAATGGAAGGCGATTTGAGGCCATCACCCTGGGCTCTCCTGAAGAACAGAGAGAGTGCCGGCTTGTGCCTGAGCTCTGGGAGTTCTTTGGTCACAAAGGGAAATGACTTGAATTGGCCGATTTACTTTCTTTGTTTCTGACTAGGGCCCTGTGTTTTAATTAACTTTTACAAGTGAATAATGGGCAATAGCCACAATCCAGCGGGCTGGCAAAGGAATTGTATGGTGCTGTGCTGCAATATAAAAAGTGTGTATTTAAGTCCTTGATACTGGAAAGTTTTCCGTGATCCTGTAAAATTAACAAGCTGGCTCTATTCTCCGCATACTCCACTAGGCTTTTTATGACCTTTTAATCTCATTCTTAAATTAGGGGATCTTTGTGTGTGTTTTGTTTGTCTTCGTTGACTTGCACATTTAGGAAATATCTAACTCGGGTTGGTTTGAATTCTATTTTTCGAATTCTCACCAAGGTAATAAACCTAGTCCTGCTATATCCAGATGCTGGCCCCCTACACACCTTTCAACTTCACCTCTCCCTTAACACCAGTTGCTAACTCAGCCAATTGCATGAGCAAAGGGGTTGAGGCTTGGGGGTAAAGTTTTATTCCTAACCTGAAATGATCTGTGGGTAACATCTAGAGGCAATTCTAATATGGGAAATTTGAGGAGGGGCTCCATAGGCTAAGAACATAATTGTGATAGCTTACAATTTAATTTCCTCTTCTTGCAGTAAGTACAAATGGCTCCTAGGCGAAGAACCTGCAGAGAAACGAAGAAGGCTCCAGAATGAGCTGATAGTACCTCCTTTACATTATTCCGTGCCTGGTCCTTACAAGAGGGTAGAGGCAGCTGTTGCCTACCCAGAAGGGGAGAACAGCCATGATAAATCCAGTTCTGAGAGAAGTACACCACCATACCTTTTCCCAGAATACCCAGAAGCAAACAAGAGTACAGATCAGAGTAGGGATGTTCCAGTTCTGTATCCGGGGGCCCAAGACCAACGCCAGGGGTCCTTGCTTCCTGAAGAATTAGAAGATCAGATGCCAAGATTAGTAGCAGAAGAATCTAACAGAGGTAGCACAAACATAAACAAAGAAGAAGTGAACAAGGGACCTTTTGTAGCTGTTGTCGGTGTTGCCAAAGGTGTTAAAGATTCAGGAGCTCCCATTCAGCTTATCCCTTTTAACAGAGAGGAGCTTGCTGAGAGACGAAAAGCAGTTGAGTCCTGGAACTCAGTGCCTTATTCTTCTGTAGCCTCTGCTGCAGTCCCTGCTGCAGCCATTGGAGAGAAAGGAAGAGGCTATGAGGAGAGTGCAGGTTGTAATACACCAAAGGTGAAGAACCAGAGAGAGCTGGAAGAATTGAAGAGAACTACAGAAAAATTGGAACGTGTTTTGGCCGAAAGGAATTTGTTGCAGCAAAAGGTTAAGACAATACCTTACTGGGGATAAGGCATCATTGTAACCAAGGGACTGGGTATTGGGGCTCTAATGATTTCGTGTTCTGAGGCCTTTAAACAGTTCATTGAACTATTCTGTGGTGTATTACAGATGGAATCAACCGTAATAGGCTTCTTTCCCATATTTTGGGATTGAAAAGGTCCATAAGTAAAGGAGTACGTGTAGTGGAATCACAGGGTAATTATATTAGGAAGAGTTTTTGGCAGTCTCTTTAGCTTTCAGCAGTGTGTGGGGTCATTGAATTTCTGTTTCTTGGCTTGCAGGTGGAGGAGTTAGAACAGGAGAGGAATCACTGGCATTCTGAATTCAAGAAAGTCCAACATGAATTGGTGACCTACAGTACCCAGGAGACAGAAGGCTTGTATTGGAGCAAGAAACACATGGGTTATCGCCAGGCTGAATTCCAGATTCTGAAAGCTGAGCTAGAAAGAACCAAAGAGGAAAAGCAAAAATTAAAAGAGAAACTGAAGGAGACAGAGACACACCTGGAAGTGCTGCAGAAGGCTCAGGTCTCCTACCGGACCCCAGAGGGAGATGACCTAGAAAGGTTAATTACTAGGGCTTAGCTATCAGCTTGTGAGTGCTAATGGGAAGCATCCCTTAGGACCCCCAGTTACTAGTTACTATTATTTTCTATAATAAACTTGTTGTTCTTCTTACATTGGAAAAAATAAATTGTTTTAAAACATATCAAGTAGGTTTGGATTTCCATATCAAATGAGAGACTTGTGAAAACATAAGGTAATGTTATATTTGTAATTGATGTTACCGTTAGACAAGGGAGGAAGCCTTAATTCATAGGCCACCAAGGACTGAGTAATTACTTCCTAGAAAGCTACAGCCAGTCTCCCTGTGCTTGGTGGCATTGTGCTTTCTTCTTTCTTTCCAGCTAATGGAAACATAATTGTTGAGAGATGTAGGCCCAATTTGAAGGGGCTTCATTTTATTCTGTTGGCTAATGACTTCATGTCATCTCTTCTCCTGCCCCCTCACTCCATCATACAGGGCTTTGGCACAGCTTACGCGGCTGCGTATCCACGTCAGCTGTCTCCTTACTTCTGTCCTCCCTCACTTGGAGCTTCGAGAGATCGGGTATGAATCAGAACAAGTGGATGGGATCCTGTACACAGTGCTGGAGGCAAATCACATTCTGGACTGAGCACCAGACTCTATAGACTCTTCTGTACTCTTTTCTTCTGTATCCTTCTCTTCTCTCCTCTCCTCTCTCTTCTCCTCTCTTCTCCCCCCTCCACCCCATGTCTCTCTCTTTCTCTCTCACCTTTATGCCTTATATAGAGATTCTTTATGTAAATTCTGGCTCTTAATCAGTCCTTCTTATTCAGTTTTGGTATGGAGAAAGAGGCCAGTTAAATAGGCTTTCAAGAGTCTAGGAACAGAAGAGCAATAGTCACCAAACTAGGTGACCCAAAAGCTTTAATTTTCATGACCTAGATACTTGGCCTATTTCATATCCTTTCTGAAATGGTCTGTATTCATTTTAAATCAGTCAGTAAATACTGGGTCCAATGTACCAGGTGTTTTGGGATAAGCCAAGAAGTGTAACTCAATGGTTTCGGCCTTCAAAGATCTAACAATCTAATCTAGTTGGAAATACAGGACATATACCAAGTTAACTATACACAGAAGTGTCTGATGTATACAAGTGAGTGGTACAAACATGACATAGGAGATCTTGGGTGACGGGAATTTCAAGAAAGGCATCACATCAGAAAGGGAAACTAAATTGAGGTTTAAAGAATGCGCATGAACACACTGTTAAGGAGTGTTCTTTAGGTGGTAGGACTATGGTTGATGTTTTTTTCTTCTTCCTATCTTCCTGCCTTTTTCAAATTTTCTGTAATAAACTTGTTCTTCTTACATTGCAAAAAATAAATTTTTTTAAAAAATATTGAGCAGGCTTGGATTTGGATATCAAATGAGAGACTTGTGAAAATATAAGGTAATGTTATACTTGTAATTTATGTTACCGTTAGCATTGCCTCTGGAAGAACAGCATAAATGAAAGCTCAGGAAAATTCAGAATGTGAAAAATGTATTTGGTAGGAGTGGTGGGGTAATGTAAAGGGAACTAAGGTTAAATCACGACCTGCCTATCACCCACCTCCCTTGACATCTGCATTTTAATAAGGGGTTCTTGGGGAAAAAACTTAAAAGCCTCAAATTTTGAAAATATGTATCATAAAATTGTGGGATTTCAACTATCGTAGAAGTATTTTAGAGCGAGATCGTCTCTCTGATGTCCCTCAGAATACACCTACCTGCTTTTCAGGCTAGTGAGGGGTAGACATCATACTACCAGAAATAGTAAAACTTATACTCTTATAAAATGAGACATTTTATTTATTCATTGCTTTATTATATTTATGTAGCACATACTCTCCAACGAGTTCAAGGTACTCTTCAAAAGACGTTGAACAATGAACACATAAAAATATACCAACGGTAAAAAATAGGAACCAGAGGAGAAACAATAAAAGGCAGGTGGAATCAGGCAATGGCAAAAAAACTAGCCAGTCCAGAGGAAATGTTTCGGATAGTCATTCTGTTTCTCCTTTGCAGAGTTAACTCCAGAAGACTTTTCCAAACGTACTTTACCTCCTTTGAGCGGAGGCCCATCATAGATACCCCAGTGAGACTGCAGGAATAAGGGGAGGCCAGAGCCAGACTTCACCATCAGAATTAGTACTTAACGACACCCCCTGGCTCCTTACCCTCCACCTCCCCCAGCTCTAGCTTGTCACATGATTAATTTTCTTGTTAGACATTTGGATTACGATAGTCAAGGCCCCAATTTTCTAAATGTAAATACTACTGAGGGAAGGGGAGCATATTCAGCCATTGTCTCGGTGATGCTTGTTCATCAGATGGGGGCCGTGAGGGTGGGACTGTGCACAGAGATGGATCATATGGATGGGAGTCTGGTGGAGGGAAAACTTCAGAGCACTGAAGGTTCAGCCTGCATGAGTGAGTGTTGAAGGAGCAAGGGCAGAAGGAGCAGAGTAGAAAGGAGAAGAGGCAGTTAGGCTTTAAAAGGAAAAAGGTGGAAGAAATTTAACTTATCTTTGCTAGTGCTTACTCTCAGCCTGTGGTGCTGACCCCACACTGCTTGTACAAGCACCAGCTACCTGTGTGAGTCCATTCAATTCAATACCAGAGCTACCTCTTTGTTACCTATTTACTATGAAACCATTCCAGCATGAGGTCTCTTTGACTAGTGTTAAATGCCACTGTGGAGAGTTGAAAAGTGTCTCCCAGCCTTTCCAGAGTTTATGATCTAGTGTGGAGGCAAAAGACATCGAGAAGAAAAAAGCAGGTGTCTCCTAGCTTTCCTGTTAGGTTAACATAATCATAATGCTCCTTTCAAATATCTCTCACATTTGCCTTTGAACTTTCTATTGCCATTAGCAACATTTACGTCCTTATTACCTCATGCCTTGATCATTTAAGTAAAATTATTTAAATTGAACACATAAACTGCCATGTGAGTTGTATTTAACTCATTCTGGTTTTGAGCCCAGGGCCTTGTGAAGCATATATAACTCATACTTCTTTTTACCTTGGGAGCCGCGCGGTGTGCAGGCAGCTCACACTGCCGTGCTGTAGAATACACATTACATGATGGGTGGGCCCCCGGGCAAAACCCTGCAGTTGGTTAATGAAAATGTTACTTGTTGATGTTCTTTTTTTTTTTTATTTCGGCATATTATGGGGATACAAATGTTTAGGTTACGTTGCCCTTGCTCCCCCACCCCCAGTCGGAGCTTCAAGCGTGTCCATCCCCCAGATGGTGCGCATCACACTCATTACGTATGTATATACCCATCCCCTCCTCCCACCTCCCAACTGCCCGACGCCCCATAAATGTTATTCCTATATGTGCAACTTCTTGGTGTTCTTATTGTTACAATTAATATTGACAATTTAATTGCATGTAACTCACAGAAAACAATAAAAAAATTTTTTCATTAAATTAGGAAGGATTATTTTGTTTTCGAAGTTTTTATTCTATTTTCATAATAAAACACCCTGGGCCCAAGGAAAAAAAATTTTGTTTTAGTGTGGCAGTCATTGTGTTAAATTATCTAAATTAAATGGCCTCATGGCCTCCCTCCTGCCTATTCTCCCTCCTTAATCCATCTTACTCCGTGTCAGTAAATTGTGTTTAACAACTTCATCAGGTTATGCCTCTGCTCAAAGACTTGCTAGTGTTCCCAATTGCCCGCCAAATGTGATACAAATTCCTCAGCATGGTGTGCAAAGCCCTTTGTGATCTGGCTTCGACCTCCCTTTCTAGACTCATTTTACAACATTCTAATCACAAGCCACATTCCATCCAAACTAAACTATTTTTCAGTTTCTGAACACATCTTAAGATTTTCTGCTGGACATGGCAGCTCATGCCTGTAATCTCAGCACTTTGGGAAGTTGGGGTGGGAGGAGCTATTGAGACCAGCCTGGACAATATAGCGAGACCCCCTGTCTCTACAGAAGACTTAAAAACATATTTTTCTCTTTCACTTTTACCATTTCATTCCCTTTGCCTGGAATGTTTTCCCTCATCATCTTCCCTTTATGCCAACTTTTTTTCTGCAAATTCTTCTGATTAACTCAGCTAGACATGATATTTCTCTTTCAACACTTAAGTTTTGTCATTTGTAAGGCTCTTAATCACAAACTTCCTTGTACTATCTTCCCTATTAGAAAGCTCCAGGTTTAGATATTCAACTGCCTATTTGACATTTACACTTACATGTCTCACTAACATTTCAAATAAAACGTTAAAAATAAACAGTAATATACCATGGGACTGTCCCTCCCGCTCCCTAGTTTTACTTGTCTTAGAAAATGGCTCCTCCACCCACTCAGTTGCTTACGCTAGAAACCTAGAAGTCATCTTTTTTTTTTTTATTTTTTTTTTTTAGAGATTCTTTTTTTTTTTTTTATTTCAGCATAATATGAGGGTACAGATGTTTAGGTTACGTGTGTTGCCCTTGCCCCCCCTCCCCCCCTCAGTCCAGGTTTCAAATATGTCCATCCCATTGCGTGGTGCGCATCGCACTCTTTGTGTACACA
>CAUYSK010070488.1:0-20928 GCA_963575035.1 Avahi laniger | reverse complement strand
GCGGATTGTTTGAGCTCAGGAGTTCAAGACCAGCCTGAGCAAGAGCAAGACCCCGTCTCTGCTAAAATTAGAAAGAAATTAATCGGACAGCTAAAAATATATAGAAAAAATTAGCCAGGCATGGTGACGCATGCCTGTAGTCCCAGCTACTCGGGAGGCTGAGGCAGGAGGATCGCTTGAGCCCAGGAGTTTGAGGTTGCTGTGAGCTAGGATGACGCCACAGCACTCTAGCCCGGGCAACACAGTGAGATTCTGTCTAAAAAAAAAAAAAAAAAAAAATACTGTTGGCACAGTTCCTGGTTTAAAACATAAAGATTCATTTCACTCATGAGAAGACTACTTGTTCCTTAGGTGAAAAATAATTTGCTTACACTCTCCATTTCTTTTATCCTTTGCTGTGTTCTTTCAGTTTCTTTTTTCAGTTGACTTATCTCCTGTTCATTTTGTAGGATTAGAAACTCTTTTTCTCGAATCTGTTCTTTGGCATTTTGCAATTTTTCATTCAAACTTTCCACCTGAATTTTAAACAGATAAACAATATTAATGTAACTAAGGAAAAATAATTTGATAATAACCATGTTCCATAGTAAGTCAAGCTTTAAATGTTCATATCTAAATATCTAAAAGCAAAATATAAAAATGTGTTTTTCTTAAGGTAAGCATAATTTGGAAATATACATAAGAATTCTTGTGCTTGGACGTCACCAAGATGGCAGAATAGGAGGTAAGCCACAGGTATTTCTCAAAAAAGAATAATAATCCTGGACCCATCCACAGTCACAGGTCTCTCTGCAGGAACCTCAAGATTCAGGTAGGAGTCTGTGAAATCGTGGTAGAGTCCAAGACCTAGGAAGGTCATTTTGAAAGTGCAGATTGATACCCAGGTAGCCGATTGGCCAAGCTTGCTCCTGGATTTAAGCTGGAAACAGCCCAGTCCCCCTAGGGGACAGCCTTATTTGGCTTTGAGCCTGTAAGCAAAACCATCCGAGAATGGGTCCATGAGGAATCACCCTCACTAGTGCCTTGGCAGAAAGGCTTGTCTGACAGCTGACATCGGTCTCAGCAGTGAACCTGAAAGTTGCTAGGTAACTTTGCTCCAATCGTCTCCTCAGTTGAGGTACCAGCTCAGAGCTCCTCATACCAGGACCCAGAGGGAAATTTGACCATATCTCACAGTCTGGCAGTCTGAACCTCCCTCACAGGCTTGCTAACTTCTGTCCCACAGCAGATCCTGAGAAGACAGCCCCAGCTCTGGATCTACCCAATGCAAACAGGAAACTATCCAGTCTGTGTAGGGACTTGCTGGGAGACACACACCCCTCTGAGCCAACAAGACAAGCTCTCCAGTCTCTGTCTCACAGTAGATCCCGCAGGATCCCAGTCTCAGCTCTGGCCCCTCCTATTATTGAATATAAGCAGGGAACTATCCTGTCTGTGCTGAGATCTACTGGAAAAAGTATGCCTGTCTGAGCCAACAAGATGGCTCCCCAGCCTTTGTCCCACAGCAGATCCTGAAGGGGTCCAGTCTCAGCTTCAGACCTTCTTGCTGCAGTTGGGGACCTATCCCATTAGAGCTGAGACCTTCTGAGAGATGAGTACCTGATGAGCTGTCCAGCCTCTATCCTATAGCAGATGCTGAGGGGGCCCATCTCAGCTGTGGTCCCTCCTGTTGCAGTCAGGGAACTGTCCTATGTAGGAACTTGCTAGGTGACAGACACCCCTATGAACCAGAACTAGGCTCTCCAGCCTCTGTTCCATAACAGATCCCAAGGGGATTGGGCTAAACTCAAGCCCCTATTGTTGCAGTTGGGGACCCATCTCACCTGTGAAGAGATCTGTTGGGAGGCACGCCTGACTAGACCACCAGGACAGCCTTCTAGACTTGGGTACCAGGCCAGTCCCACACAGCCCTAGTACCCTCCTTGAGTGTGCCCCAGATCCATCTGGGCCAGAAAGCCCTGCCAACCTTGGAGCCCTTGCAACACTCACAGCAAGCCTGGGCAATGTGTCCCGCTAATGCTGGGACAGTTATAGTGATCACAGCCTCAGGTAATATAACAGTCAGTTTGCTTAGAATTCCTGGAAAGACATTTGAAGTTGGACAGACACAAACAAAGCCAGACTGTGAAGACTAAAATGAATACCTAATCTGTCAATGTGCAGACATCATTGTATGTCTACAAGCAGCAAGAACATTCAGGGAAATAAGACCTCACTCAGCAGACAAAATAAAGTACCAGAGACGAATCCAAAAGTGAAGGAGATGTGTGATCGCTTAAAGAATTCAAAATAGCTGTTTTAAGGAAGTTCACAAACTTCAGGAAAAGACAGAATCAATTCAGAAATTTATCAGAGAAATTTAATAGAGATTGGAATAATAAAAAAATCAAAAAAATCTTGGAGTTGAAAAATACAATGAATGAAATGAAAAATGCAATAGAGAGCATCAAGGAGAGAACTGAACAAACAGAAGAATCAGTGAGCTCAAAGACAGACTATTTGAAAATATACAGCAAAGCTATCATTCAGAAAGGAGATAAAGACTTTCCAAGACAAATACAAGCTGAGGGAATTTAGCACTTTTCAGATCTGTTGTATAAGAAAAGTCAAAGGAAAAAAAAGAATGAAGAGGAATGAACAGGATCTTTGGGACAAAAACGGAAGAGAAAATATTTGGGTTATTGGAGTTAGGGAACAGAACTGAGAAAGACAAAGGGGTAGAAAGGTTATTTAAAGAAATAATAATAGAACACTTTCCAAACCTGGAGAAAGATATAAATATGTGGGTACAGAAAGGTCAAAGGTCACCAATCAGAGTCAATCTAAATAAGAATACTCCAAGATACATTGTAATCAAATTCTCAAAGGTCAAAGACAAAGAGAGGATTCTGAAAATAGAGAAAAGAAGAAAATACCACATAAGGGAGATCCAATATGTCTGGCAGCAGACTTCTGAGCAGAAATCTTATAAGCCAGGAGGTAGAAGGAAGACATATTCAGAGTGCTAAAGAAAAAAAGTTATCAAAAAAGAATACTGCACACAGCAAAGCTATAATTCAGAAAAGAAGGAGAGATAAAGACTTTCTGAGACAAACAAAAACTGAGGGAATTTATCGCTACCAGACCTGTTATATAAGAAATGCTAAAGGGAGTGTTTCAAGCCAGAAGAAAAGGATACTAACATGTTTGTTATACTGATATTGTAATCATGCTGTATAAAGCATTTATATCTTCAGAAAGAGACTAAAAGGCAAAACCATTAAAAATAATAACTACAATTCATTAAGATAGGCACTTCATTAAGATAGGCAATTCATTAAGATAGGCAATATATTAAGATAGGCAAAATGTAAACTGTGACAACAAAAATTCAAAACATTGACGGAGAAGTGAGATAAAGTGTTTTTTAGATTGTTTCTTTTCTTTTTCTTTTTTACGATCAAAGTTAAGTTGACACCAGTTTTAAATAACTTGTTCTAAGATTTTTTGTAAGCCTCACGGTAACCACAAAGCAAAAACGTATAACAGATACACTAAAAATGAAGAGTAACAAATTAAAACATACTACCAGAGAAAAATCACTTAACCACAAAGAAAGACAGTAGGAAAGGAAGAAAGGTAGAGAAGAGTTACAAAACAACTAGAAAACAAGTAACAAAATGGAAGTAGTTAAGTCCTTAGCTATCAATAATAACAATGAATTCTCCACTTAAAAGACACAGAGTGGCTGAATACATTAAAAAACAAGACCCAACTATATGCTACCTACAAGAAACTCACTTCACCTATAAAGACACATATAAACTGAAAGTGAAGGGATGGAAAAAGATAGTCCATACAAATGGAAACAAAAAAAAGAGTATGGGTAGCTATACTTTTATTAGGTAAAATAGACTTTAACTAAAAACCTGTAAAGAGAAATAAAGAAGGTCATTATATAATGATAAAGAAATCAATTCAGCAAGAGGATATAATAATAGTAAATATATAGGCACCAAACACTAGAGCACACAAATATATAATGCAAATATTAATAGATCTGAAGAGATAGATCACAATACAATAATAGTAGGAGATTTCAACATCCCAGTTTCAGCAATGAAGAAATCATTGAAGTAGAAAAATCAACAAAGAAATATTATAGTTAAACCACATATTAGACAAAGTAGGCCTGAAATTTACAAAACCAATTCACCCAAGTGCTGTAGATTATACATTCTTTTCATCAAAATATGGAACATTCTGGCCGGGCGTGGTGGCTCATGCCTGTAATACTAGCACTCTGGGAGGCAGAGGCGTGTGGATCGTTTGAGCTCAGGAGTTCGACAAGAGCAAGACCCCATCTCTACTAAAAATAGAAAGAAATTAGCTGGACAACTAAAAGTATATAGAAAAAATTAGCTGGCCATGGTGGCACATGCCTGTGGTTCCAGCTCGGGAGGCTGACGCAGTAGGATTGCTTGAGCCCAGGAGTTTGAAGTTGCTATGAGCTAGGCTGATGCTACGGCACTCTGGCCCACGCAACAGAGTGAGACTCTGTCTCAAAAAGAAAAAAAAAAAGAATATGGAACATTCTCCAGAATAGACCATATCTTCAGCCATAAAATAGGTCTCCACAAATACAAAAAAGTCAACGTCATATCAAGTATCTTTTCTAACCTTAAAGGAATAAAACTAGAAATCAATAACAAGAACTTTAGAAACTGTATAAATAAATGGAATTTAAACAACATGAGCCTGAATGACTAATGGGTCAATGAAGAAATAAAGAAAGAGATTTAAAAATTTCTTGAAACAAATAAAAATGGAAATACAACATACCACAACCTATGGATATGGTAAAAAAAAGTACAGAGAGGGAAGTTTATAGCAAAAAATGCCTACATCCAAAAAAATAGAAAAACTTCAAATAAACTGCCTAACAATGCTCCTCTAGATCTTAGGAACTAAAAAAGCAAGAACAAATCAAACCCAAAATTAATAGAGAAGAAAAAATTATTAATAAATGTCAGAGTAGAAAAAAATGAAATTGAGAATTAGAAAACACAAAGATCAACAAAAGTTGTTTGTTTAAAAAGAAACAAAGTTGGCAAACCTTTAGCCAGACTGATTAAGAGAGAAGACCCAAATAAATAAAATTAGAGATAAAAAAGGAAACATTTACAACTGAGACTACAGAAATATAAAGGATTACTAGAGACTATTATAAACAATATGCCAAAAAATTAGAAAACCTAGAAGAAATGGGTAAATTTCTGGACACACATAATTTACGAAGACTGAACCATGAAGAAATAGAAAACTTGAATAGACCAATAACAAGTAACGAGATTGAAGCAATAATAATGAGTCTTCCATGAAAAGAAAAGCCCAGGACCTGATGGATTCACTGCTAAATTCTACCAAACATTTAAAGGAGAACTTATACAAATTTTACTCAAACTATTTCAAAAAATTGAAGAGGAGGAAATACTTCCAGACTCATTCTACAAAGCCAGCATTACCTTGTCATCAAAACCAAACAAGGACCCAATAAAAAAAGAAAACTGCAGGCCAATATTCCTAATGAACACACATGCAAAAATCCTCAAAGAAATACTAGCAACCCAAATTCAACAACACATTAAAATGACCATTCACCATGATCAAGTGGGATTCATTCTAAGGATGCAAAGATGGCTCAGCATATGTACATCAATAAATGTGATATATCACATCAACAGAATCAAGAACAAAAACCGTATGATCATTTCAATAAATGCTGAAGAGCATTTGATAAAATTCAACATCTCTTCATGATTATAAATGCTCAATAAATTAGGTATAGAAGAAAAATATTTTAACACATTAAAGGACATACACGACAAACCCCCAGCTAATATCATACTGAATGGGGAAAAATTAAAAACCTTTCCATTAAGAAGATCTGAAAGAAAACAAGGATGCCCACTTCCACCACTTTTAATCAACATAATACTGGAAGTCCTAGCTAAAGCAATTAAGCAAGAGAAATAAATAAAGGAGGCATGCAAATTAGAAAAGAAGAAGTCAAATTAGCGCTATTTGCAGACAACATGATCTTATATTTAGAAAAACCTACTCGATAAAGTTGCAAGATACAAAATCAACATACAAAAATCAGTAGTATTTCCATATGCTAACAGTTGAAAAAGAAATCAAGAAAGCAATCTCATTTACAATAGCTACAAAAAATAAAATAAAATACATAGGAATAAATTTAACCAAAGAATATATTGGGGAATGCTATAGAACTGCAGTTCCCAAACCCCAGGCCACAGACTGGTACTGGTCCATGGCCTATTAGGGTCCAGGCTGCAGAGCTCCATCACCCCCCTCCCTTACCTTTCCCCGCTGAGTCCATGGAAAAATTGTCATCCATGAAACTTAGGAACTGAGGTGAGCAGCAGGCAAGTGAACGAAGCTTCATCTGTATTTACAGCTGCTTCCCATCACTGGTATGGCTGCCTGAGCTCCCCTCAAGCCCCACCCCCATCCATGGAAAAACTGTCTTCCATGAAACCAGTCCTTAGTGCCAAAAAGGTTGGGACCACTGCTATAGCACGGTGGTCTGAGCAAAGATTTTTTTTGTGTGAGACCTCAAAAACACAGGTAGCCAAAGCAAAAACAGACATATAGGATTACATCTAGGTAAAAAGCTTCTGCATAGCAAAGGAAACAACAAAGTGATGAGAAAACCTACAGAATGGTAGAGAATATTTGCAAATTATCCAAAAAATGCTCAACATCATTAGTCATCAGAGAAATGCAAATCAAAACTACAATGAGATATCATCTCACTTCAGTTAAAATGGCTACTATCAAAAAGATAAAGTATAACAAATGCCAGTTAAGATGTGATGAAAGGGAAACACTTATACACTGTTGGCGGAGAAGTAAAGTAGCAGAGCCATTATGGAAAACAATAGGGAGGTTCCTCAAAAAACTAAAAATAAAACTACCATATGATTCAGCAATCCCACTGCTGGGTACATATCCAAAAGAAAGGAAATGAGTATATCGAAGAGTTATCTGCCTTCCCATGTTCATTGCAGCACTCTTCACAATAGCCAAAATATGAAATCAACATGTATCCATCAACAGATGAATGCATAAAGAAAATGTTGTAGATATACACAATAGATTATTATTCAGCCACAAAAAAGAATGAAATCCTGTCATTTGCAGCAACAACGGATGGAACTGGAGGTCAACATGTTAAGTAAAATAAGACAGCACAGAAAGACAACTATTGTATGTTTTCACTTATATGTGGGAGCTAAAAAAGTGGATCTCATGGAGGTAGAATGTAGAACGGCAGTTACCAGAGGAAGGGAAGGGAAGGAAGGAGGCAAGGATGAAGAGAACTTGGTTAATGGATACCAAAATACAGTCAGATAGAAGGAATAAGTTCTAGTATTAGATAGTACAGTAAGGAAATTACAGCTAACAATTATTTATTATATATTTCAAAATACCTAGAAGAGAAGAATTTTAATGTTCCCAACACACAAAAAAAGATAAAGTTACAAGTTATATGTATGTATCAAAATATCCCACATACCCCCTCAATATGGACAGCAATTATACATGAATAAAAATATTTTTTAAAAAAAGAATTCTTATGCTTAATAAGATGTTTATAAGTATATCTAAAATATACTCTTTAATATTTAATTATATAAGAACATTAGGGTACATTGAAACAGTGAATGTTACATGACCTTATGAATAACTTTATAGGTCATATGTGCATGAGGTAAAAATATACTTAGAGAAAACAAAGTCTCCCTCCCATTGTGTTCCCTCCTAAGAGGCAACCACAGTTACCAAAATTACTTACAAATCCTTCCAGAGATATTTTACACATATTCAGACATGTGTACATTGTGATAAACATGTGACACATTGATACAAGAGAAATTATATTTAAAATAACATTAAGACGAGAAAAATGAATATAAAGTAAGATGTACAAGATGATTAAAATTATGTAGTGGTTTTATCATATGTATCCTGTAAGAAAGCCATTTTATATGAATGGGTGCTTACAGTTAAGGATTTATTTTTTAAAAATAATTTAAAATATGTAATTTAAAAATAATTTACCTGTTTGTTGCATTCTTTAAGTTCCAATTCTGATTTCTCCAGAGTACCCTCTAATTTAATTATTTTTTGTTCCATTTCTCCTCTATGTTCTCGAATGGTCATATCTAAATGTGTAACCTAAATATAAAAGTAACATTAAACTATTGTTAAATTTTATTCTGATGTGAAAACTTGTTTGCTTGTAATGTGCTTTCAAATTGTTTATCATAAGTGTAACTGAAACATAAACTCATCTCAAATAATTTTTAAAAATAGGAAAAATAATCATTCTTTACTAATACTGGTTCATGAGCTACATATATATTACAGTAACTTAATACGATTATGGTCGTCAATTACAAACAAAATGATTCAGATTTCATATTATGTTGGATAAAAACTGCTAAATAATGCTTTCTAAATATTTTTGTTCCTCCAATACTTAGCTGTGAAAGTAACTAATTCCATTTTCTTCTGATACAAAGTAATATTTAAGAGATTCACAAAAAAAAAAAAAAAAAAAAAGTCCGGGCGCTGTGGCTCACGCCTGTAATCCTAGCTCTCTGGGAGGACGAGGCGGGCGGATTGTTTGAGCTCAGGAGTTCGATACCAGCCTGAGCAAGAGCGAGACCCCGTCTCTACTAAAAATAGAAAGAAATTAATTGGACAACTAAAAATATGTAGAAAAAACTAGGCAGGCATGGTGGCGCATGCCTGTAGTCCCAGCTACTCGGGAGGCTGAGGCAGGAGGATCGCTTGAGCCCAGGAGTTTGATGTTGCTGTGAGCTAAGACAACGCCACGGCACTCTAGCCCAGGCAACACAGTGAGACTCTGTCTCAAAAAAAAAAAAAAAAAAAGAGATCAAAAGGTTCAGACACTAACCCTCATTCTCAAAATTTACTTAAAATTTGTAAAATATAAAGATATAAAGATTTATAAAATATAAAGATTTGTAAATATCAAGATAACAAGAGATGACATATTTCTAATTCAATAAATCTTATGTGCAGAGAAAAAATGCTATAAAAATGTCCATTTAACAAAAAACTGGTAACCTCTGAAATCTTGTGTGATTGTGTCGTAACAGAAAATTTCATTAAAATATAAATAACGAAATCAACCTGAGCTGCTCTTTGCTTTAGCTCCCAATTTCTCTCCTTAAGTGCCTGATCCATTTCAAGGAGCTCTTGCTTTTTATCTTCAATCTCCATCTTGCATTCTCTGTAATTGATCAAAGGAAAAAGGTCAAAGCAGAGAGTAGAAATATAATAGTTTTTAAAAGTTAGGCCAACCTGGTTACCTTTCCTATAAATTAAAAGCAATAGGATATATATAACTAACTCAGATTGAAAGGAATAATGTATAAAGAAAATTATTGACATCAATGCTAACTAACTAACTATCTGTCTATCTATCTATTTTTAGAGACGGAGTCTCGCTCTTCTGCCCAGGCTGGAGTGCAATCACCTAATGGTAGCTCACTGTAAATTCCTGGGCTAAACTGATCCTCCCGCCTCATCCTCCCCAGTAGCTAGGATTATAGACATGCACCACCACACAGGGCTAATTAAAAATTTTTTTTTGTAGAGATGTGGTCTCACTAAGTTGCCCAGGCTGGTCTTGAACTCCTGGCCTTAAGTGATCCTCCCGCCTGGGCCTCCCAAAGTGCTGGGATTACAGGTATGAGCCACCATGCCCAGCCAATACAATTACTTTAATAGAGTGTTCTGAAAAGGTAGAAGTTAACTCAAACTGTAGTATTATAATTTAAGCTAATTGTTAAAGCACTACTAGGATGTTAAGATTGAATCAGTATAAGAATTTTAAAAAATATATATCCATATTTTTTCATACATAGATCAAGAGATTGTTTGAAAGTCTTTTACGTGTAACAGCTGTGACTTTATTACTATTGAATGAGGAATTTATCTCAAGATTTGTATCCCTGATAGTCATAGTTCAGTCAATGACCATAGTATTTCTCGTGGGAATTTTACTCAAAATAACACCTTACATATAATTATTAAAGTCTAATATAAAAATCTTTTTAAAATATTTTAAATAAATCCTAGTCCTCCTAAAACTCTAACTTTGTATTATAAAAATGCTTAATAATGACCCAATTTTAAGGCTTCTACCACTCTGATGCTTATGATCAGAGAATTTTAATTTGAAACTCTTAAGCTCTGATATGACAAAGGCTGAAAATATTGATTTTGAAAATCTTCATATGATTTTCCAATTTGAAATATGAAACAATATTGACAAAGGTACTGAATTTTTAAAGGAAGATTCTGAACTTCTTTAATGAGCTCTTCAATATTCTTCTAAAAGTCTCAAGAGTTATAAGTCTAAAACAAATATTCTAAAAATAATATGAAATTAATTCTAAAGAAAACTCTAAGTTCTGTCTGTGCAAATAGCTGAGCTTTCAAAATTCATCTAATATATAGAACTTAAGATTTCACTGTTTACTTCTTTCATGGATTCATTTACTTAACATTGATTTAGCAAATATTTATTGGATGTTTCCTACTATATGCCAAGTCCTAAATGCTGTGGATTTAATAGTAAACAAGATAGATAATCTGATCTGACAGAGTTTACATTGTAATAGGTCCAGGAGAAAAGACAGACTATAAATAACTAAAAAAGAAAAATATTATTATATTAAGTGCTATGTTAGAGCATTAAATTACTTTAGGGTGGGTAGACATGGAAAGCTCCTCTGAGGTAATGTGAAGGGCAAGAAGAAGCTGGCCACAGAATGATTATTCCAGTCAAAAGAAACAGCTATGGGCAAAGTCCAAAGGTAGAAACAAACTTGATAAATTTTAAGTTCAATAAAAAAAGCCAGGAGCAAGGAGAGTGGTATGAAATGAGGCCAGAGAAGTAGGCAGGAACCTAATCATACAGGGCTTTGTATTCTAGGATAAGGAGCTTAGATTTTTTTTAAGTGTGGTAAAATATATATAACATAAAATTTATCTTTTTAACCATTTTAAAGTATATAACTCAGTGGCATTAAGTATATTCATAATGTTGTACTGCAGTTTATCAAAGGAAAAAAATCACCACTATCTATGTACAGTGCTTTTTTCATCATCCCAAAGGGAAAGCTCATACCCATTACCAGTTATAGTGGTTATATTCCATTCTCCCTTCCCTCCAGTCTACAGCAATTCCTAATCTGCTTTCTATCTCTATAGATTTGACAGTTCTGAATAGTTCATATAAATGGAATTATGTAACATGTGTCTGGTTTCTTTCACCTAGCATGTTTTCCAGGTTTATTCACATTGTAGCATGTATCACCATTTTATCCCTGTTTATAACTGTATAATAATCCTTATATGGATATACCATATTTTGTTTATCCACTCATCTGTTGATGGACACTTAGGTTATTTTCAGTTTTTTGGCTATTATAAACAGAGTTGCTAAAAACATTTATGTACAATTTTTGTTTGAATACTTGTTTTCAATCCTTTCAGTTATACAACTAGGAGTGTAATTACTAGGTAGTATGGTAATTCTATGTTCAACTTAGTGAGGAATGCCAAACTGTTTTCCAACATGACTGCATCATTTTAGGTTCCCTCCAGCAATGTGTAAGGGTTCCAATTTCTCCCCACATTTGTCAACATTTGTTATTTTCTAGTGTTTTCCTTTCTTTCTTTTTTTTTTTTTTTTTTGGTTTAGAAACAGTGTCTCACTCTGTCATCCAGGTTAGATAGAGTGCAGTGGTGTGATCATAGCTCACGGTAACCTTGAACTCCTGGGCTCAAGTGATCCTCCCACTTCAGCCTCCCAAGTAGCTGGGACTACTGGTGCATTACCACACCTAATTAATTTTTTTTTAAAATTTTTTGTAGACAGGGTCTTGCTATGTTGCTCACGCTGGTCTGAAACTCCTGGCTTCAAGCAATCCTCCCACCTGGGCCTCCCAAAATGCTGAGATTACAAGTATGAGCCACCATGTTGGCCTGGTTTGTTTTTCCTTTTTTTAAATGACCATCCCAGTGGGTGTCAAGTAATATCTCAATGTAGTTTTGATTTTCATTTCCAAAGGAGTTTGTATTTTATTCTCAATGTTTTGAGAAGCCATTAGAAGCAATATGATCTGGCTTATGTTTTAAATCATAAACATAAATCTATTTCGTGGAGAATAGATTATAGAGGGGGGTTTTTATAAGCAAGGAGACCAGTTAGGAAGCCACAGCAATAGACCAGGTGAGAGATGATGGTGGCTTGTACCAAGGTAGTAACAGAAAAAAGGCCAGGAAATCAACAGATATCAGAATATGTTTTGAGAATAAAGTTGGCATGACTTGTTAATAGATTGGATTTTAAGAGACAGAGATGAGAATAATACTGCTGATTTTTGGTTTGAGCAGTTGTACAATACTGAGATAGGGGAAGGGCAGGATTATGAGGAAATAAATGAGCTCTATTTTGGTCATGTTTGAGATACCTCTTAAAAATATCCAACTGAGATGACAAGTATTTAAAACTACATGAAATTTACTAAGGACTAGTCTGTGGAGAGAGAATAACATGAATCCTGGGGTACAACATTAAAGTTCTCGGTCATCTTGCTGCTCTTTATCCTGTTCTTTTATTTCACATTTTTACATCCTTATTTGTAACTCTGTTTTCCTTTTCTAAAACTAAATTCCTCATCCTTTGGCTCTGGTCTGGCTCTCCACCTCCGTTCACTCAGATGTTTACTGGCATAGCATTGTGTGCTGGTATGGCATTTTATGCTATCAGAGCTAATCTAAGAACCCAGACATTTGAGTTGGACAGATTTGTATTTAACTCCCTTCTTTAGACCCTACTACTTGTATTAATATGTCTTTGGGCATTTTACTTAATTTTCTCAAGTTTCAGTTTTCTCAACTATGAAAAGGTAATAAAATATATCTGATAGGTTTATTGTAAGGAAATGAGTGAGAGATCACATGTGAAGTCTCTGGCATAGACCTGGCATAAAATAAGGGTTTAATACAAAGAACAATATTATTACTAATTTTTTTGCTATTAGCCACTGCTATACACTTGTCTAATCTTTTTTTTTACTACTATAGCCAGTACAAAATGGTCCAAAGACTGAGGATGGAAATTTTGGCAGCCAGTAGCAACAGATGAATTAGTTAGATGAAGCATGGGATGGGCTGACTAGGACGAGCCACAGTGAGCCAAAGGCAGTTGAGAAGTTTAGACATCTAGAATTCAACAATAAATTTTATTATATGACCCAAGGACTCAAAGTAATAAAGTGAAATATCTATAATTGTGATTATCATTTCTTATTATTTAACTCACCTAAGTTCAGCTGTGAGGTCCTTTATAGTAGTGTATTTTTCCTCTAATGATAACTGAGCCTTCTGTAGTACATCTCTCAATTCCTGGAGTTGTCTTAAAGTACTTTTTAATTCTCCATGAGCATTCTGTAGTTCAGTCTCTAGTGCTTCCCGTTTCTGTAAGGCTTCTGTTAGTTCAGTTTCAGTATGGTGCTGTAACTTTTCTAGCTCCTTCACTATTAAGAGGGGAG
The DNA here is from genome assembly GCA_963575035.1 of Avahi laniger. Classification (NCBI taxonomy): domain Eukaryota; kingdom Metazoa; phylum Chordata; class Mammalia; order Primates; family Indriidae; genus Avahi; species Avahi laniger. The sequence goes on along the minus strand of CAUYSK010070488.1, from coordinate 7,264 downwards.
AATAATTTTAGAACTATATATAAATCATTTTTATTAAGAACTTTATAAATAACTACAATTAAGAAAATTCAATTTTTGGCTCACGCCTGTAAGTCTAGCACTCCGGAGACAGGAGAATCGCTTGAGGTCAGGAGTTCGAGATCAGCCTGAGCAAGAGTGAGACCCCATCTCTACCAAAAATAGAAAAAATTAGCCAGGTGTGGTGGCACGTGCCTGTTGTCCCGGCTACTAAGGAGGCTGAGGCAGGAGGATTGCTTGAGCCCAGGAGTCTGAGGCTGCAGTGAGCTATGATAATGCCACTGCACTCTATCCAGGGCAACAAAGCAAGACTCTTTCACAAAAAAAAAAAAAAAAAAAAAAGGATATTCAATTTTATTCATCTGCAAGAGGCAAAATACTGACCATTCATTGTCCCTTCCAGCCCCACCATCTCAAATTCTCACTTTATTTCACTTGTCAAGTATAGACAGGCAGGCAGCTAAGTTCATCTAACCCATTGCTTACCAGCATTTGTTTTCTTTTCTAGTTCTGTCTTTGTCTGATCTAAGATCATATCTAATTGAGAAAGATGCAATGCTTTGTTTTCTCCATCTCGTTTTAAGTGCATTATTTCTTTTTCCATTTTAGACAGCTCTTCTTTGTACTGATCCATCTCAAGTTTTACTTGCCTAATTAAAGACAAACAATAAAACAGGTAATTTGGAAACTTAAAAACCAACTGACTTGTCTTTGACTAAAGAAAGTCTATCAGTTATATATGAACAAATATCAGCATAATGTCTAATCAGAATTTTAAATCACCTATTACATTTTTAAAAATTCTCCAACTAAAAGACTGTACTTCTTTACACATTACATACCACTAAATATAACTGTATTACCTGGCAATATTTAACAAGGCTAACATTCTTTTCAATCTAACTACATTTAACTTTAGCTTTGTAAGTGTTGAGAACATCCAGGGATAGGAACCTCATTCATCTGTAATTTCTATTATCTGCAACAAAGACAATAAAGAAGCTGAGCAATTATTCATCATAAAGACCATACTATTAATACTCACAGGAGAGCCAAATCAGTTGTTTTTACTCAGAGCTTTATTATTAGCAGTACTATCTTTTTTAGCTTTAAAAGGGACTAGAGATTTCTAGAGTAGCACAACTTCTCTATAGATGAGGAAACTGGACGGTTAGGTGAATTGTCTGAGATAATAAAACTAGTTATTTATAGTGATAGAGTCAGGTTTACTAACTTTCAGTCAGTCCTGAGCTTATTCCAATATGGAAGATCTTCTATCTATAGACAAATCAACATACTAAGAGGCTGTTTTAAGTCCATTTGTTGGTAATTGCAAATGTTGGTAACTGCTAATGTTATCCTTGATAACAGGAAGAGTTATCAAGTTCATGCTCCTTCGTTTCAACATTTTGTTTCTGTTGTTTTGGTCTTTGAAATTTCCCAAATTGAGTTTGCAAGTAGAAACATTTCTTTTCTAAATTTCTAACAAATTTGGATTTGTTCAAGGGGTTTTAAATTTGAAGTCCGTGAGTGAACTTGAGGAAAACTACAAAACTCCTAAAACAATATGCTAAATTATACATGTATAATGAACATGTGTACATGCATCTATGTATAGAAAACAATCCACACCTTTTTAGCAGATCCTCAAATATGTTCATGGACCAACTAAGTTAAGAACCACTAGATTAGACAAGTGCTAATGACCCTTTTACAGTTCTAAAATCCCAAGTAAACAATACTTAGCTTGACCAATTAGCTTCTAATATTACAGTAGATATAAAACAGATAATTAGAAAAGAATAATCAAACGATGATGGTATACAGTGCCAAGAGCTGACAGCTTGTCAGGAAAGAAATTGGGGAAAAATTATAAAAAACACATACAAGAACTTAAAAAGCACAGCAGTCTATAGGTATTTAGTAACAAGCAAACAGAATTCTATATGCCTCAAAGGTGTATCTATATGCCTCATTAGGGTATCAGTATATTTTAGCATGGTGTGTGTATATATATATATAACTAATGTATATGATGATAACCCTGAAACACCCAGAGAAGGTAAAAATGCCAAGAAAATATATATTTTAGAAAATATACTCTAAAATATATTCATCTTATACTCTAACTTCTTTGAGTTCCAGCTTCCTTATTTCAAAAACAGGGATAATAAAACCAGATCATAGGGCTGTTTTGAGGTTAAATAAGTTAATGTGTCTACCTAGCACATAGTCTGGCACACAGAAGGTACTCAATAAATTATAGTTTCCCTTCTTGTTTTTTTGGTGTTGCTGGGTAGGCTCAAACTAGTTTCCTTTCTTTCTGTCTGAAACTCTGTCTTTAACTCTAAAACAAATCAAAGAAGAAATACAGATATATTTTAACTCTAATACCTTTGGGAGAAAAAAATACAGTTTAAGAATAGTTCCAGGAGTGAAATAAATAATAGTGGGAACAGAGAAAACAAAAAAGTCCTCATAAAGAAAAGATTTCTTAGAACTAGGCTACATATTTCTTATGAGATTTAATTATTTAGTTCATAAGCTTCCTATCAGTATTTAGGACTTACTTTTCCTACTGAAAGTGCTTATTAGCCATAATCAAGAAGAGCTTTGTTTTATCTAGAAGTCAAAAGAGTGGGGGTTAAAAAGGAAGAAGCAGTTACTATTCCCTCTTCCCTTCTTTTGATACAAGGTCTTGCTCTGCTGCCCAGGCTACAATACAGTGGCATCATTGTAGCTTACTGCAAAGTCAAACTCCTGGGCTCAAGCGATCCTCCTGCCTCAGCCTCCCAAGTAGCTAGGACTACAGGTGTGCACCACCATGCCCGGCTAATTTTTCTATTTTTGGTAGAGACAGGGTCTTGCTCTTGCTCAGGCTGGTCTCGAACTCCTGACCTCAAGTGATCCTCCTGCCTCGGCCTCTCAGAGTACTAGGATTACAGGTGTGAATTACTTCCTTTTTTTTTTTTTTAAGTGAAGCAGAAAGCAAGATCATCAGTGAGAGCCAGGATGGGGAAAAGTTGTCAGAGTTTTGAAAGAAGAGACAAAGGAGTAAAACAATCTTTTATAAGAGTAAAAAACATTATGATTACCAGGCAGCATTAAGGAAACACTTAAAGTTTGAAGTTAAGAATTTAAAGTGAGACTAGTCAAAATGGTTATATTTTTCTCCAGGCTCTGCAAAGATGTAGGCATGGAGCAGTCTGAGTTGGACATACTCAGTGCTGCATAACACAAGTAGAGGGGTAAGGAAGTTGTGGGCATATGCAAATTAGCAATTTTAATGACTAACTAAAATTTAAGCCTGGCAAAGAAAATAGAGAAGGCATCAGAGAATGAGACAGTGGTGAAACCAATGGATTAGAGGTCTTGGATGGGTCAAAGAATTGTTGGATTTGGGGTTTTAGAGTGAATGAAGCAATAACATAGCGGTAGATACATAATATTCAGATTTTGGAGAAACTGCAGATATTGGAAATAATAAGGTCTAGGGTTTAAACCATGGAAGTGAGTGGCTGAGGTATGTTAGAGATCAGGATCATAAGAGGACAGGAATTTTAAAAAATAGGAAGTCAAGGTGTCCGAAGGATCAGCTAGATGTATATTGAAATCCCCAAGAATAATGACAGGAGTGTTGGAGACAGTAAGTCAGGTGGTCTATACGTGCCAGCAACAGAGAGGGATGATATGATCTGATGACATGAGGTTCATGGAGTATAGTAATACACTACCTCAAGCCTTGACTCTCCGTGTACAAGAGCTACAGGAAAAAGTTTTTACTTCAGAGGGCTGCAGCGGAAGAAGCAATGTTCTCAGGGGAGCGTCAGGTTTCTTTTACAGCAAGAGAAAAGAAGCAGTGAATATAGGGGCTGTCTCTCAGAATGGACTATGAATTCCAAAGGGCACAGTAGATGTCTTTCAGAAGTTGGGATAGAGTAGGAGAAAGAAACAGAATATATGGAGAGCTTTTTGGGAATTAGTGTGAGAAATGAAAGTTGACCTGTAAATATACGGCTTCCTGTGCTGTCTGGCATAAACAAGGATGAAGTTACTATATGATCAGTCCTTGTGAACTCAAGGTAGACTACTATGCTAGTGGGTAAACACCTATCAACAGAAGAAAGTAAGTCTGAAGAACTATGGTCTTAGCCTTAAACATGGAACACCCTCTTGATCCTGTTGAGAGGGTGGAGGACAGTTAGGGAAGCAAGTTGCTACTCTGAGCACAAAGGACCCCTGTCAATGCGGGAGAGGGAACCTGGGGATATGTGGTTTCAGCTTCAGTGCATAAGTTCATTCTTGACTTCTGTTGTTAGAAGGATGGGCTAATTATACTATTAATGTTAATTTTTGTTGACAAAGTATAAGAGGCCTAAAGGAGCTGAGTATTGCTTTCAGCTTATGGGTTCTTTCTTTGACCAATTAAATACTGATGCCTGAATCCACCCCAGCCATATTAAATTAGAATCTTTAGATTTGATTTAATCTAAAGGTGAGACCCAGGCATTAGTATATTTTACAAGCTCCTCAGGTGATTTTAATGTTCAACCAAGAGTTAGAACAACTCTTATATTTTATTAAGTTACTCCCTTCCATATACAATTAGATCCCCTGAAAGTTTCCTCTATGTGAGTACATTTTTGCCTGCAACTTTTAATGTTATTCACAATTTAATACAACAGTTGTTGAGTGTCTATAAGGTATAACGAACTGTGCTAGTTGTGTAGGATGCTAAAATAAACCAGATATGATCCTTGCCCTAAGGAACTTACAATATAGTAGGAAGGTTAAAGTATTAAACTATTAACACAAAAAGAAGCCAAGAGGGATACAAGGGAGATACCAACAAAATGCTCTAGAAACACAGACTATGGAAAAATTAATTCCTCAAGCCAATGCTCCATTGAACATTATCTGATTTTGAAACTTAGATACTACTGATACTAAAATGGAAAGGTAAATAAAACTAACACATTCATATTTTACCTGGCGGAACCAGTAAGCTCAATAACTTTTTGCCTTTTCAAATCTGCTTCATGTGCAGCTGATTCACATTTCTCTTCCATTTTTCTCAATTTTTCAGCTGAACTTTCCCTTTGTTTTTGAAGCTCTTGTTCCAATTTTGACACCTTGTAAAGCAGTTTTCAGTAAGTGTTTTAAATCCAATCACAGCTCAACGTTATTCAGACAAAAGATACCTTTATAAATATGTGGGCTAGCTTATCATCCAGTTTCAACATATATCATAAAATACAAAGTACAGACCAGGAAGTAATGTTTTGAAAATATAAAAGCACAACTTGCTTTTTAATAATAAAGATATTTCACATACATATATTTAGTGAAGTGGCCACAATGTAACACTAAAGTGTCATAAAGTATTATAAAAATTTAACAAAATAGTAGTAAATGTTCCCCTTTTTATTGTCTCTATATGAATATGAAATGTTCTTTCTTCTCTTAAGCCATTCCTTTCCTTTTTCACAAATTGGCTTATTCAATGAAGGATTTTTAGATTCCCATCCAATCTAAAACATTACAACTTGCATTTGCTCCCATCATAACCATCATAAATTATTCATTCTTCCTCTGTTCTACTATATACTTGATAAAAGAGGTATTTTTCCTCTTATATAAGACAAATTCCTTCACGGGTGTTCTGGATTCAATTCCTATCCAATTTCTCAGGAACCTCATACTACTGCTATCTCTGCTCTCTCCTGTACCTTCAATCTCTCTTTATACTATTTTTTTTTTTTTTTTTGAGACAGGGTCTTACTCTATCAACCTGGCTAGAGTGCAGTGGCATCATCATAGCTCACTACAACCTCAAACTTCTGGGCTCCAGCAATCCTTCTGCCTCAGCCTCCTAAATAGCTGGAACTACAGAAACATGTCACCATGTCTGACTAATTTTTCTATTTTTTGTAGAGATGGGTTCTTGTTTTTGCTCAGGCTGGTGTGGAACTCCTGGCCTCAAGTGATCCTCTGGCCTTAGCCTCCCAAAGTATTAGGATTATAGGCATGAGCCACCATGCCCAGCCTTGTACACTGTTCTTAGATATCAGCATTTAAACACGTTCAAGACTTTCCCACTGTAAAAAAACTTTTCTTCATACCCCTACTTTCCTCTGCCTACCACCGTTCCTTTCCTCTCATTCATAATCCAACTTCTCAGAGTTTTCTATGCATGCTGTATCATTGTCTCAATTCTCATTCATTCTTCAACCCATAGCAATCAGGCCATTTCACAGAAACTGCGATTATATCACCAGTGCAGTGACCTCTAAGTTGCTAATTCCAATGGGCATTTCCCAATCCTCATTGTACTTGGCATTGATTCCAGCAGCCCAGGACACTAACTGTCATTCCTTCCATCACAAAATACTTACTTTGGCTTCCATGTATCACATGCCTCAGGGATTCAAGTCAATCTTCCCTCTTCTCATTACAAATTCTCCCCCTAGGTAACCTCAGTCACTTATGTCTTTAATGAACATTTTAATGACTGTGATCTCAAAGTTAACCTCTTGCCTCTAACCTTAATATCCTCCCTGTTCTTCTAAAATCCCTCACTTAAGAAGTAAATATAGATTATAATCCATTAATATCCACCCCTTCACCTCAAGTTCCAAGAATAGAATTAAAATAGTACCCAGGTAAAAAAGAAAGGGAACCAAGGAAGATCTACCTTCTTAATTCTTTTTTTTTTTTTTTTAGCTTTTTTTAACCTCCATTTCCTGCTGATGCGATACCTACTTAATTCTTGATTAAACAGCACACACAAAAACAGAAAGAATCTAAAGATGAGTAATAATCCGAAAGGATCCAAAATGGAACCAATGCACAATGGAGTATCAATGAAAGGAAGAAAGAATATATACTAGAAAAGTTACTCTAAATACTGAAGAAATTTTTAGACAAAAACTTCTATAGACTCTTGAAGACATTAAAGAGAAGACAAAATCTTTTAAAACAAAGATCACAAAGAAATAAAATCACCAAATAAAAAACACAAATGGTAGAGTTAAGGGGGAAAAAAACAAAAAAACAGAAGAAAACCATAAAACCATTATATTAATAATAGAAACATTGGCCGGGGGCGGTGGCTCACGCCTGTAATCCTAGCTCTCTGGGAGGCCGAGGAGGGCGGATTGTTTGAGCTCAGGAGTTCGAGACCAGCCTGAGCAAGAGCGAGACCCCGTCTCTACTAAAAATAGAAAGAAATTAATTGGACAACTAA
>CAUYSK010070487.1:0-21526 GCA_963575035.1 Avahi laniger | reverse complement strand
TTTATTAGCTCACAATTTCTGTTGATCAGCAGTCTGGGCCTGGCTTTTCTGGGTCCTCTACTTCCTACCTCCTAAGTCTGCAGTCAGGGTGTTTGTTGGCTTGCCTACATTCCTTTCTGGAGCCTGGGGTCCTCCTCCAAGCTCATGTGGTTGTTGGCAGAATTCAGTTCCTTGTGACCATAGGGCTTATGGCCGCTTCCTACTTCATGCCAGTAGGCTCTCTGACACCAGGGAAGATCCCAGTCCCTCTTTCAAGGCTTTTACCTAATTGAGTCAGGCTCACCCGGGGTAATTTCACTTTTTTTTTTTTTTTTTTTTTTGAGACAGAGTCTCACTGTGTTGCCCGGGCTAGAGTGAGTGCCGTGGCTTCAGCCTAGCTCACAGCAGCCTCAAACTCCTGGGCTCAAGCAATCCTTCTGCCTCAGCCTCCCGATTATCTGGGACTACAAGCATGCACCACCATGGCCCGGCTAATTTTTTCTCTATGTATATTTTTAGTTGTCCAGATCATTTCTTTCTATTTTTTAGTAGAAACGGAATCTCGCTCTTGCTCAAGCTGGTCTGGAACTCCTGACCTTGAGTGATCCACCCGCCTCAGCCTCCCTGAGTGCTAGGATTACAGGTGTGAGCCACCGTGCCTGACCAATAATTTCACTTTTGAGTAACTCAGAGTCAAATGAGTGAGACCTTAATTACATCTGCAAAATCTTTTCACCTTTATGATATAACATAACCTAATAAAGGTGTGACTGTCCCCTCACCTTTGCCATATTCTGTTGGTTAGAAGCAGGTGACAGGTTCTACCCACACACAGGGGGAAGGGTCAAACAAGGGTTACACAAAGGCTTGACTCATTGGCATTACTGGAGTGTGTCTGCCATGGTTGGCATAATTTCTTTCTTAAATGTTTGGTGGAATTCATCTGGGCCTGGACTTTTCTTTTTGGAAAGGTTTTTATCTACAAATTCAGTTTCTTTAATAGATATTAGGCATTCCAGTTTTTGTGTAATAGTTTGTGTCTTATAAGCACTGTCTATTTATTCTGAATTGTATAATTTACAGGAATAAAGTTTATCATTTCATTTTTCTTTTAACACCTGAAAGATATGTGGTGGTGTCTTCTCTTTCATTATTGATGTTGATTATTTGTGTTCTTTTTGGTTTTTTTGTAATCAGTCTGGCTAGAGGTTTATAAATTTTATTGTTGCCCCCCAAAGAACCAGCTTTAGTTTCATTGATTCTTTTCTCCCCATTATTTGTGCATATTCTATTGCATTGATTTATGCATATATCTTTATTTCCTTCCTTCTGCTTATTTTGAGTTTATCTGGACTACTTTTTATAGTTTCTTACTGGGGAAGCTCAGATTATTGATTTTAGACTTTTCTCATTTAATGATAAAGTTTTTTTTCCAGGTATTACTTGTGTTTTTTTCATTTTTATTCAGGTTGTGATATTTTCTAGTTTCACTTGTGACTTCTCCTTTGAACCACGAGTAATATTTAGAAGTATGTCGTTTAAATTTTGAATATTTGGTTTTTTTAGGCTATTTTGTTATCAGTTTGATTTTTTTTTTATGGTCAGAGAATGTATTTTGTATGATAAAATGTAGGAGGATTTACCCTTAAAAATAGTGACTTGTGATATAGAATATGGTCTGTCTTGGTGAATTTTCCATATATAGTTGGAAAGAATGTTTTTTTGCAGTTGAGTGGGATGTTTGATACATCTCAGGTCAATTTGGTTGACAGGATTGCTCAGTATTTTTGTGAAAGGGCACAGCAGATCTTGCCATACAGTAGCCACTGTATTACATATTAATAGTGGAAATCTTCAGAGCTAACATTGACTCTGAAATGGATCAATTGATGAAAGTCATCAAATCCTTAAATTCATGGGTAGTTTTTGTGGGGAAGGGGGAGGGAAGAAAGGGAGGGAGGATGGAGGTTGGTTGATTTGTTTTTAATTCCTCCTCTTTGCCAGGCATTGTTTTAAGACATAGGGAACACACTGGAAAACATTTATTCAGCCATACATTTCCCTTCCTTAAGAAACTTGTGTCTCGTGGAGAAGACAGTATTAATACAATGAATGATGGAAGTGGACACGAGGTGCTAAAGCGATCACCCAAGAGAGCTCGTGTTGAAGAAATAGAATTGTGGAAAGATTTTTAAATGATATATTAAAGATGCTTAAAATTCTCAGTAACAGTGCTAGTAGTCTCATGTCCTTGTAGTTTGCCTCAGAGGGCAGGAGGTTGGAGCCTAGGAGATGGTAACAGTGCCAATATTTGATGAGTGTTTATTATGTCTGACCTTTGATTTAGTTTGTTACATGTATTAGCTTTTAATCACCACACTGACCCTTTGAGTGTGGGTACTGTTATCATCCACATTTTCCTGAAGAGGAAACTGAAGCAGGTAGAGGTTGACTTGCCCAAGGTATAAATAAGTTGTTGAGTTACGATTCATGACAGAGCATTGTGACTCTAACATGCCTCTGAGATATAGAAGATTATACTGGTAACCCAGTTGACAGATAATAAGCGTTTGATCTAGGATAGAGATGGATAGGATGGCAGTAGGAATGTAGAGAAGGAAACAGATGGGAGAGTGTGTGTTAAAGTAGAAGCTATAGCACCGGGATAAAATGAAGGAGGGACAAAATGCTGAAGAGGAACTCTTTCCTAGCAGAGAGATGGGGAGAGGATGCAGTACCCATTAGGAGCTGATGGGTACAGGTCCACATATGCACACACACACTTTTTTGAGATGTTTTCCAGCCAACTAGGTAAATTCCCTACTGGGACTCAAGAAAGATGGAAGGTATGGATGAAAAATTTGGTCATCTATAACAGAGGTGATATTTGGATGTGTGGGAAAAGAGAATGGAAAGAGGAGAGGAAAGATTTTAAAAGACAACTTCAAAGATGTCTTACATTTATTGGGTAGCATTTTGGATGTGGAGGTAGTACGGTTCAAAATTATGTTGATTCAGCAATGGCAACTCCAGGGCCTTCTAGCTTTGCCTAGTGTGGCATTGAGAAAGGGGTGTTCAGTAGAGGGGGCATTGTGGTGGGAGTTGGAAGAGGTTGGCTCTCTTTGGCTTAGTCTACGTTGTGGACTTGGATGTATTATCTTATAAGTGAGCCTTAGCTGCCTTCAGAGTAAAGTGGAAATAAGGTAGTAGGATTGAAAACGGAAGAGAAATTTATACAAATGTGATATTGGTATTGAGCCAGTCAGCCACTTAGATGCTGTCACGAAGGTGAGATTATGTAACTCCTTTGGAATGATTCCATAATTTACAAAGGTAAGAATTTGTGGTTCTACTGCACCTGGGCTCTTGGACTGAAAAGATCTTGAGTAGTGTCTTAGTCCATTTGGGCTGCTATAACCAATACGATAGACTGGGTGGCTTATAAACAACATAAGTTTATTTCTCACACTTCTGGAGGGCTGGAAAGTTCAAGATCAAGGTACTGGCAGATTTGGTGTCTGTTGAGAGCCTGCTTCCCAGTTTATATATGGCTGTCTCCTAGTTTGTTCTCAGATAGTGCAAGGGGAAGGGATAAGGGAGCTTGGTGGAGTATCTTTTATAAGCACATTAATCCTATTCGTGAGGACTCCACACTGTGACCCAATCACCTCTCAAAGGCTCTACCTCCAAATACCATCACATTGGGGATTAAGTTTCAATATATGAATTTTTGAGGAACACAAACATTCAGTCAGTAGCAAGTAATGAAATCATATTCTCATTCCCTAAATAGTGTTATGTGTATTAGCCATACTTTCACCCTGAAAATCTGAGAAATTTGATAGACTGCTAAAATTCATTCGTCTGTCTTATGTAGTTGACTCTCTTCAGTAGTTGTGAGTCACTTTGAGCCTTCGTTTTCTCATCTAGAAAACAGGAATAACAGTTGCTGGTTGAACTAATTCAGAGGGATTGTGAGGGTTAAATGAGATGTTGCATGAAAAAGCACTTTGTGAACTGAGAACTGTATAATTGAAGGTGAAATTAGTTACCTCCTGGGTTTGTGGTTTATAGATGATGATGGTTCATCACTCAGGTTCATCTGCTGTCACTACCCTTTTGTTACCACCATGTTTATCTTACGTGGAAAAACAATATACAGTGTGTTTCGTGAAATTCATTTTTTGAACTAATGCTCAGTTATTGGTACACACAAGTGATTGCTCTTTTGATTCTCTCAGAATACATACCCTCTATTGCTGGCCAGTTTTTCTATCATACGATGCTTGTCAATGTGGGACTGGAGCAAAGCATAAACTTACCCTTTAAACTGAAAAATTTGTTTTAACAGTCAGCATAAATTTTTGATTATAGGCACATATAATTGTGGACAGTCCTTTTCCCCTTAGCTCTGCTTTCTTTTGTCTTTCCCATTTCTCTCTTACTGAATCCCAGAACTGGTACCAGACACATGGTTATAGAATAAGAGTAGGTTTCTGGTGTGTGTGCATTAGGTTTGGGTGGAAGTAATTGTATGAGCTATACTTCCATAAGAGGTCCTGTCTACTGTAGACATGTAGTGTACAAGGGGAAGGTCCTTTTCAATAAAAGGTAGTCTGAGTCTTAGTAGTTATTCTCCTCCATCCCCTCTCCCCCAGAAAACATATGCATACCTGGGAGAAGTCAGTCACTAGGGCCCAGAGTCCAAATTAGGCTGGTCTATTGTTATGGTAAATTGGAGTTATCAGTCTGAACTAGTGATTCTTTCTCATGTGTCTGTGGTGTCTCTTCCCCTCCCAACACACACACCTATACACACACACCCCTGTTCTATGATTTGGTGCTGTCTTATGACCAATAACATGCATTTTCTAATAGGTAACTTTTCATTTTTCTTCTGTTACGTTCATAGTATAGAAGAGAATGAGCTCTGAATGTTTGTAGTGTACTAACCCATTCTGTTAACCAGACACAATACAATTCTACTTGGAGCAAAGATAACATTTTTATGTCCAACTTCTGACCATCCATTACACCAGTCATCACGTCCACAGTCCTTCTGCAGCATCACCCGGCTCATCAGCCATATCTGGTCAGTTTCTTTATAACTCTCCTGAAATACTTGTATGGTTTCCGTAAATACCGATGTGGCTATTGTTGCCTTTTGTCAAGTGGAGTCTTCTCAGATAGGCTGTCTGGTCAACTGTTGTCCCATCCGCCCCCCCACGGGCACTCTACTGCTGATCCTTTTCTCCTTTTCCTTGGCCAGCCTCCCTAATTGATTGGCAACAGCCCTCATTCTTGTTCTTCACTCCCCATCTGCCTTTTCCAAACCTACATGTTCATCAGAATCATCTAGGGAGCTTAAAAAAGGAATAAGCACAATTCCTAGAGATCGATTTGGGATATCTGGGATGAGCCCTTGTAAATTTGTAGTTTCTAAAACCTTCCTGGCAGATTCTGATGAGTAGTCAGTTTGGATGATCCCTCTTGCTGAATGAAGGCTACAGTGTGGTAATCACATATCTTTAAACTAGAGTCATTCTATTGGGTAATAAATACCTTCCAACTTGCCTTACATTTGCAGGTATTCTTTGCCCTAAAAGGAAGAATATGACTCCCAGCCTCATCTGACCCCACTTTCCCCCACTTCAAGTCATTCCTATGCTCTAGAGATTGAGAACCTCTTGCTTTGTGAACATTAATTAAAGGTCATGTTGTGTTGAAGTTTTAAAGGAATTGAGGCAGATCTCAAGAAGATGGAAGGTTTTGGTTAGACACTAACCAAAGAATTGCCTGCCTGGGTTTTTTGGATGGCTTCTATAGTGGAGATCATCCTCTAGGAGCCAGTAAAGACAGAGAAGCTACCTTTACTGGGGATCTTTCTCCAGGTTATCCTGTCCACTACCCTTCAATCTCTAACAACACCTAAGGCTCTTAGGGGTAGGCCCTGCGTCCCTGTTCACTATTCCTCCTCCTACTCCCAGGTATTGCAGGCCGCTTCTGGGGCTGACATTTGACCCAATTTAGGGCAAAGATTCTAGGCTATATATGTTTCGAGAGCATGACTGGAGGAGAAGTGGAAAGCTGGGGAAGGAGCAGCAATTTACAAAGAGAAGCATAAGGGGGAATGAAGCAAGTGTGCAGAGAGAAACCAGTAGTGCTGAGAGAATGATCTCAGTTCATGAGAACCTTCTCCTCGTTCTAGTCCGTGGTAAGGGTGCTTCCTCCCATGGGCTCTGAGACATCCCTGTAAGCTTATAACACATTCCCCTTTTTTTGGTTTAGCTAAATCTTAGGGATTCTGTAACTTGAACTAAAAGCTGCATTATTAAAATAACAGGAAATGAACTATGCATGTGACTTTCTGCTTTGTATTATATTTGTCATAAGATCAGTAAAAATAAAATACCATAAATGAATAGATCAGAGCCCTATTAGCCAACAACAAGAAGTGTGATGTACCAGAAGTATGTGACAGGACAGTTTAGTTAAACTGAATAACAATTTGGCTATTAGATTATATGCACAGGGCATTTCTGCATGGTACCTGTCCCAAAGTTTTTAAAAAGTTAGTTTTTATTGATACATAATTGTACATATTTATGGGGTACATGTGATATTTTGTTATATGCGTTCAATGTGTAATGATCCAATTAGGGTATCCATCACCTCAAACATTTATCATTTCTTTGTGTTGGGAACATTTTAGACCTTCTCTTCCAGGTATTTTGAAATATACAAAAATTTGTTAACTTTAGTCACCCAACTGTACTATGGAACACTAAAACTTTTTCTTTTTATCTAACTGTAATTTTGTACCATTAACCAACCATTATTCACCCCTTGCCCCCTCCCGCCCAGCCTCTGGTAACCATCATTCTTCTCTCTACCTTTATGAAATCAACTTTTTCAGTTCCTACTTATGAGTGAGAATATGTAATATTTGTCTTTATGTTCCTGGCTTATTTCATTTAACATAGTGACCCTCCAGTTCCATCCATGTTGCTGCAAATGACAGGATTTCATTTTTTTTATGGTTGAATGGTATTTCATTGTGTACATACACCACATCTTTATTTATCCACTGATAGACACTTAGGTTGATTCCATATCTTTGCTATTGCAAATAACACTGCAGATAAGCATGGGCCTGTGTGCATATATTTCTTCAATATGCTGATTTCCTTTCTTTCAGATATATACTCAGCAGTGGGATTACTGGATCATGTGGTAGACCTATGTTTAGTTTTTTGAGGAACCTGAATGTTCTTGGTGCTTTTGTTGAGAACCACTTAAATAGGTGGATTTATTTCTTTATTCTCTATTTTGTTCCAATGGTGTGTGTGTCTGTTTTATGCCAGTACCATGCTGTTTTGGTCACTATAACTTTGTACTATATTTTGAAGACAGTGTGATGTCTCCTAGCTATTGTTATTTTCTTGTCTAATTAATGTAGCCATTGAATATCTTATTAGCAATTTTATCTGGCACAAGAGTACTTCTTAGTTTCTTCTTTCAGTCATATTTTTCCTGGTTTATATTCATTGACGTTTTAACGATGGTTCTTTTTCCAAAATAAATGTGTTATGTAGTTTTTCCACTCAAACTGCCTGACATTTTTAATGTCATCCTTTGTTTAGACTACTACAATTCTTTCATAAACAGTCTGTAGTAGAAGTATCAGATGCTATGGTTCTGGGATATAGAGACACCTCCCCTTCGATCCTCCTCCCATCTGTCTCCTCAAAATTACAGCTCTGTAAGAACTTAGTCATTTTACTTGGAGGACAGCTTGTGGAACTTGCCTCAGCTTAGTGAATACCACTGCAATTACCAACAATACAATTTATCTCTTTCCTTTGCACTCCCACCCTATGGGAGTAGGGTACAGTGTTATTGTAAGAATCCAAGCACCAGTGGATAATTTGTTCTTTTTGGCTGCCAAGTAGATGAAGTCCATGTTTATATTAGGGGAATTCTCTACCTCACCATTTTTTTTGAATAGGAAATAGTGTCACTACCCGCATGCTCTTCCCTCCCACCCCCAGCCTACACCCAGACATAATAGGGAGAAATAAGTATACTCTTCAAGCTTGCTTATCTCTAGATTTGAGGATAAAAATTACAGTGGTATGGAGTCAGAGTGGTTCTGCTGGTATGGGTAGGAGGAGAGTGGCGAGTGTGGACATAGTAGCCATAACTTGCTGCTCCAAACTCTAGAGTTTCTCTCATTGGCACCACGTTCTGAATTTTGACTTGAAATTAAATTCCTTACTGGTTCCTTATTGGTTGCTGGTAGTGATTTAAAAAGAAATTTTTGTTTGTTTCTTTTATTAAAATTGGGAAAGAAAGAGTCTGTAATCTAGCTGAATGCTCTTATATCCCAAGACTCTGACAACTATAGCTATCCTCAGTTCCTTATTTTGTAGATTTCTGTGCTGAGAGACTTTGTTTTCTCTTAACCATCCTAAGGGCACTGTAGTATTTTATGGTGGGAACCCAGTGATGGGGCCCTTCACCATGGTCTCCCTTCAGTCAAAAGCCTTCCAGTCACCTTCTTTACTCTTCTTTATGGTCAGTTTATACCCTGTAGCCACTGTTGGAATCTATGGTTTTAATGAGATCAAGACCATCATCTTTGAGCTGGATTATAATTCCTTGATGGTAAATTCACATCTATAATCTCTGTTTAGCATAATACCTTAGTCAAATGACTTCATTTAACTTTTAAGTTACATTCTCAAAACTAACCTAAGAGTTAGGAGAAATTTTCCTTATTTTCTGTTGAAATCAACTTTAGTCCAGTTAATGGCATTGAAGTATTTAAAAAATACAAGTTCACAGAATATTCATGATTTACTTACTAGTTTGTTTCTTATTTTTCCTTATTTTTCTGATTATCAAAACCATGTGTGTTCATTGGGGGAAAATTTGGTAAGTAAAGAGAAGTATTTTAAAAAACAGTGTTGGTCCCTAAATTGATCTGCAGATTCAGTGCAATTCCTATCAAAATTCTTGCTGCCTTTTTTGTAGAAATTGACAAGATGATTTTGAAGTTCACATGGAAGTGCAAGGGACTCTAGCCAAAAAAATCTTGAGAAAGAACAGAGTTGATAGACTCAAATTTCCTAATTTCAAAACTTAATACAAGGCTACTGTAATCAAGAAGGTGTGGTACAAGCATAGAGGAAGACATACAAGTCAATGGAATAGAATTGAGAACCCAGAAATAAACTATAATACTTCTGGTCAAATGATTTTTGACAGAGGTACCAAGACAATGTAGTGGTGGGAGAGAAGAATTTTTTCAACAAATAGTTCTGGGACAGCTTGATATCCACATACAAAAGAATGAATTTAGAGCCCTCTCGCACACTAAAATTAACAAAAATGGATTGAAGACGTTCATGTAAGAGCAAAAACTATAAAACTCTTAGAAGACAATGACTACATAGACCTTGGATTAGTCAGTGCTTTCCTAGATAAGACATCAAAAGCACAAGCAATCAAAGAAAAAAATGATAAATTGGGCTCCCTTAAAATTAAAAACTTTTGTGCTTCAAAGGACATTTTCAAGACAATAAAAAGACGCCCACAAAATGGGAGAGAAATATTTGCAAATCATATTTCTGACAAGCATCTAATATCCAGAATATATAAAGAATTCTTACCTTACAATTCAATAATAGACAGTCTGACTTTAAAAAATGGGCAAAGGAAATGAACTCCAAAAAAGATAGGCGAATGGCTGATAAGCACATGAAAAAATGCTCAACATCGTTAGTCATTAGGAAAATGCAAATCAAAGTTGTGTGACAGACCGCACTGCTAGGATTACCATAATAAAAACAATAGACAGTAAAAGTGTTGGTGAGGATGTGGAGAAATCAGAACCTTATGTATTGCTGGTGGGAATGTAAATTGGTACAACTGCTTTGGAAAACAGTTTAGCGATTTCACTGGTGGTTGAACACAGTTACTGTATGAACCAGCAACTCCACTCCTAGATACCATATGGGTTTTCTTTGGAGCTGGAGTTTTGATGGTGGTGATGGTTGTACAACGTTGTGAATATAGTAAAAACCACTGAATTATACACTTTAAAAGGGTGAATTTTATGGTATGTGAATCATATCTCAATTAAAAAGATAATAAACAGAAGAGAAGTCACCACAGAGCCTGCTGCCCAAGAATAACCGTAGCTCATGTCAATTGAGCATTTTAGAAAATGCTAATTAGTGCTAGGCACCTAAGCCCTTTAAATACCTTCTCCTTTATTTTTCACAGGAGCTTTATGAATCTTCTGTCAGAGCTGAGACTCCTGACTCCTTGCCCAATGTTCTTTCTACTAATTCACTGTCCCTATTTTACAAAGAATATTGGGGGAAGAAAGAACATGCTAAGTTGGAATATCATTAAAATACCATTTTACAAAGTTAGGTGCTTTACTCAAACACACAGTTGACCAAAAAATATTTATGGTTTGGTTCAGTTAACATTCAGCACTCAAGCTTAAAGGAAAACAAAATCTTGAGAAATGAGTTAAATCTCTGAAGTTAGTAGTTTAGTGTCAAGGAGTTTATGGTAATCTTTTGTTTTTTTTCAGAGATTGTAATAAAAACAAGTAAAATTAGAAACTTCCCTTAAGTGTCCATTCATCTTGTTCTGTTTTATTTTAACACTGGAATGGAAAAGCTGGTTGGATTTTGTTTTCACTAAATATGCTACAATCTGTTGCTGTTCTGTGAAACCAGAATGTTTAAAGTAGATGCATCAAGAAAACACTTGAAAAACTTTGTTATACTGGTTGATTTTGTTTGTTTTCCAGCGGTCCCCAACCTTTTTGGCACCAGGGACCGGTTTCATGGAAGGCAGTTTTCCACAGGGGTATGGCGGGGGCGGGGCGGGGGATGGTTTCAGGATGATTCAAGTGCATTACATTTATTGTGCAAACCTCTCTGCTAATGATAATCTGTATTTGCAGTCGCTTCCCAGCGCCAGCATCACCACCTCAGCTCCATGTCAGATCATCAGGCATTAGATTCTCATAAGGAGTGTGTAACCTAGGTCCCTTGCATGTGCAGTTTACAGTAGGGTTCGCACTCCTATGAGAATCTCATGCCACCACTGATCTGACCGGAGGCGGAGCGTGTTTGGTGATGCAGATGATGGGGAGCGGCTGTAAATACAGATGAAAGTTCAGTGGTTTGCTAGCTAGCTGGCTGCTCACCTCTTGCTGTGTGGCCTGGTTCCTAACAGGCCACAGACCGATACTAGTCTGCTGCCCAGAAGTTGGGGACCACAATTTTACACTTTAAACATTTCAGAGCATCCAAGTATGGGTTCAGAGGTTTTATCCTATGCATTTCCTTATTGATTAATATTTGTTCCTTATTAGTGGGCATCTAAAAAACTTACTTAAAACTCCTTGCAAAAACAAAACTGAGGTACTTTTTTTAAAAGAGTTATTCATACTTTTTAATAACTTTGACATAAAAATACTGTATTTTTAAATCTATTTTTAAAATCTTGAAATTAAGGTATCGGTGCTCTGGCTTTATTCTTTCATCATATAATTAAAGAAAATATATTTTCTGTGAAAATTATTTTTTATATTATATATATACTGTTTTGTAATATACCCCCCAAATTAACTGTAGCATTCTGAATTGGTAACATTGTGTGTAATAACTTGTTTTAATATTTTTGTCTTTCTTTAGGTTGGTATTTTGTGTGGCATCTTTTTTTATCAAAATTCAAGTTTCTCCGAGAACTAGTGGGAGACACTGGATCCCAGGAGGGAGATCATGAGCTTTCAGGGTCTGAAACTGAAGAAGACACTTCATCTTCTCCACACAGGATCAGATCTGCTCGCCAGAGGAGGGCACCTGCTGATGAGGGCCACTGACCCCAGACATAGTCTTTTATTAGTGAATGATGAAAAGCAGTTGTTAGCCTCTCTTTAGTGACTTGGCCTGGAAATTTACTGAATGACTCATGAACATTTGTACTTGGATTTTAAGTCCAATTTAGAAAAAGATTTACATGTAAGCCATATAAAAATAAAGGGAATTAAAACCAAATTGAAACATTGCAAACTTCATCTTGAAGATAATCTTTTGCTTCACTAGCTTTCTACTTATTCCTTGGCTCTTGGGCTTATTTTCTTGCTCTGGTGCGAATCTGGTAAACATTACAAGCTTAAAAAAACCATATTTTATTAGTCCTAAAATGTATACTTTTCTTCACATTTTAACTTGTCTAAAATTGGGATGCATCTCATTACTCTCAACCAGGTGATAGTCATGTAATTAATCTACCTTGTGCATGTGCAAATTTACAGCTTGTCATAGTGTCATCACTTTAACCAACATGAGTATTGTTGGTACCAAATGTGTCAGGTTTAGTTGACATTTAAAAATGTCTTCAAAAAGATTACACTATGATTCAGCGTTGAAACGGAAAGTTATTGTGTATGCAGAAAAGCATGGAAACAGAGCAGCAGGACGTACATTTGATATCAGTGAAGCAAATATCCGTCGATGGAGAAATGACCGCAATTCCATATTTTCTTGCAAGGCAACAACAAAATGCTTTACAGGACCTAAGAAAGGAAGATACCCACAGGTAGATGAAGCTGTACTACATTTTGTCAGTGAAACATGCACAAAAGGATTGCCTATCACACGCCAAGCAATGCAGTTGAAGGCAGGAGAAATTGCCAAAACCCTCGGAATTGATGAAACGAAATTTAAAGCAACAAGAGGCTGGTGTGACCGTTTCATGCGTCGAGCAGGACTGTCATTAAGGCATCCAGCATCATTTTGTCCAAAGCTTCCTGCTGACGTCAAACAGAAAACAGTAGTGGAGCGCTCTTTCAAGAAATGCTGCATCACCACTCCTCTTGACAACACCGAGGCGGGCGTTATGTGGAAGAATGCAGACTTCTATGCCTGTGATTTGAAAAGTGATTCAGAAGAGTTGGACTCAGAATATGAAGTTATAGTTATAACTTAACCAATTTATCTCACACATTTTCTTTACATATGCACAAGATTGATGCGATAAAAGTCTGTTTAACTCTTTAAACGCTGTTTTAATAGATATAAAATAAACATTTTCTGTGATACGAAAGCATTGTGTCATAGTTTAATGGGCAGTGTTTTTTCTTAGTGATACACGTGGTGCATCTTAACAATTGATGGTATCTCAGATTAAATTAAAAAATAGTTTGCAAATTTATTTTTCTTTTTAAGATAGCAGTTATTTATTGGGGACCTTAATTCTGACTCTTATAATGTTGAAATTGTTATCCTGTGTGAAATATGGTTTTTTGGATAACCTATTTAAGATATTATAGTAGTAACTTAGGAATCTAAGAACTATCTTCTACTTTAGGAAGAGTAGGATTAGTTACTCCCTTTGTATGGGAGGACTTTATGCTCAAGGCATGTGTTGTGGAAAAGAATACTTCACAAACAATTCAGTGACAAAGACCTCAGAGGTGCTAGGTATTGAGGAAAAAATAGTGGGCGAAAATACCCGCTTAGCTATAAAATGACTTCTGCCAGGTTTCCGTGTTTGTCTTTACTGAACTTTGGACTGTTTGCTAGAGAAGAGAGAGATGAATTAAAGAACTTTCCTGTTTAGTGTTACCTGCTTTGTGTAAGAATGAAATGGAAAGCCAACTTATTTTTTAATCCAAGTTCTTTTTACATTTTTACCTTGGCTTTCTTAAGAACTAGTCATCACAAAATATTTAATTAACCTCTATTTTATGATGGCGTATAATTATGTTTGATACCTCGTACTTCATGCTTACAGTTTTGTTTATTAACTGTTTCTCTGACTCTTTCCCACGGTAGTTTTCCTGATGAACCCCTCTTTGCTGATACTGTAGCCTTTTGGAGATCCTAAGAGGGAACTCACAGAGCGTAACTTTAGTCTTATATATTCGCTAGGGGAAGATTCCCAGGTGCTGAGAGTGGGGCACGATCTTTCTTTATTTCCTTGTTAGATGCACTTTTCTATTTTTACGTGACTCTAGGGCATAACAAAAGTGACACAGTTTCAAGCATTAATTTTAATGCTTCATAGTAGCTAAATATCACATTAAAATGATCATCAGAGAAAAAAATGAGTGCCTAAAAAACTTCTTGGTACTGGGAGGATATTTAAGTTACATTTCTTCATAGTCTGATGTTTTGAGCTATGAATTCTGCTCTATAGTGGATATCTAAGGTTTAGATAATAGCTGCTGAAAAACTTTAAGTAGCTGGTAAGCTTCCTGTTGTCATTGTTGAAGAATGATGGCTCATGTATCGCTCCCCCCCAAAATCTACAAGGGTCATGCCCAAATAAATACAAATTATTCTATGTGAACATATACATGTTGGCATTATTTATTGACATTTATGCTTCAAGTATGTCTTATTTTGTAGAATTTTAAGAAATGTTCTGTTTAACTTGAGAAATATACCTAAAAGTGTACTAATAGCTCACAATTCACCATGTTTTTAACTCTCACTTGGGAGAGAGTAAAGAGAAATTATTGATGCCAATATGAAGATGTTCAAACTAATGCTTTGTGTAAAACTTTCTTTTCCTGCACTCCACAATACAGTTACCATAGTAAATATTGCTAAAGCCACTAAGAGAGGCAAGAGACGTAGTTGTTAATGCAGAATTATTTATGTGGTATAGTGTTTCTATTCTTTTTCCTGTTTTGGTGTTTTTGTAGCAGCTTACCAGAACTATACCACAACTGCATTTTCAGTCTCAGTGGGAAATGGACTAACCATTGATTAATTTTAAAGTTTAAAAGGTTATTGACATTAAAAACACTTGTAAGTATTAGAATCTTGTCTGAACCTCACAAGGAATGGTGGTGATCAAGTATGGCATCTTTTGAGGATTAATTCTAAAATTGAGGACTGTGATAGGTGGTTTCATTTCCTTCCCAACCAGCCATTCTTTCCCAAACCATCCATTGCGTCTGAAACTTTTTGTGAAAATTGCTTGTACCGATTGTATTGATAGCATTGCTCTGATTTAAATGCTCCAAACACTAATATTTGTGTAGCACTGTTAAATGAGGTGGTAATATTTATATTAAACTGAACATAAAATTCGCTTAATGGATTTTGTCATGACATTTTCACAGTGGAAACATAAATATATTGTTACATGATGAACAGCCATTTCACAGACATGCAAACCCATTTGTTTAGATACTAGATTTAAAAACCATTTCAAAATGTTATTTTGGTGGGAGTTTGGAATATATAAAGTAATGGATTTATGAAATATGGCATCTTAAAACATGTTGAATGATTTGCAAGTGGTGCATTTTTACTTTTAAGAGCAACAATTGTTGAACTTATTTTAATTCAGTGATGCAATCTTTTTTAAAGTCATTTTTTTCTCAAAAGTTATGCTTTAATGTAACATGTAACCAATGTAACTTTTGATTTTGACTGGTAAACTTCAAGTACTTTTATATTTGAGGTTAATTTTAAAAAGCCAAAGGGCAATCCTCAAAGGTTATCTATAGACGCTCAAGTGACCTAATGGAATAGTTTTCTATCATGAGGTCTAGAACTAAAGCACCTTTTATTGTCTGCTTGTAAAAAGTGAGTGTCCTATTGTTTTTAAATTAAAGCATAAAGAGTAATATTTTATCTTAATAAAAGTTCCATTTTCCATTTGTTAGTGTACATGTGCTATCTGTTTTATGAGGAATGTTTAACGTTACCCTCCAAGTCAGTTCTGTGCATAACCATTCACCAAATACTGCTGCTGTGGTTTCTTAGAGGAAACATTCTGTGTTGTGCTGTGATGCATAGTCATCTTGCTGCTTGACAATAAGTTTATAAGCAAGTAGAACTGTGTTTTAATAATGCCTTTGTATAATAAGATGTAAAATTAGATGAGGAATGTGTGTAAATGATCATTCACTGTTTTTGTTTTAAAACTGATCAATACTATATCTAAAGCTTCTGTGGTTTGTATGTTGTTTTAACTTTCACTTTAAACTGCACAGAATAAAATGAAAACAAAAGTCGTGTATGTCTCGTTGATAAAAGACAATTAAGTATTCAGGGTGCCTTGGGAACATGATTTTGAAAGCAGCCATTTTTGCTAATGGTCCACACTTCACCTTAGTTTTGAAACTTAAAAATCTGTAAGCATTGAGAGGATAGCAATATTTTTTAGTGCCATGAAAATAGTTCACTTAGAGCCTAAAGGACATATAGATAGCATTAGAGATTATTACACTTAACCCTCTTTGACCTCTTATTTTGTTCTCATACAGTATCCAGTACCCTCAAGATTGTTTTGATATCCTATTTGCCATAGATCTTATCTCACATATTAACCACCAGGAAGATTGAGGAAGCTGAACTAAAAGCCAAGTAAAAAGATTGAGGAATATACCCTTGAGAACCTCTTCAAGATAGAAAGCCATCATTTCAGTGGCTGGAGGCCAAAGTCGTGATTTTTCTTTAGCTGTGCTCAGCTGCCAAGAATGTAGGATGGGAAAAAGTGGATTGTGCCCAGGTTGGGTTTTATAAGGCAGATGTGTCTGAAGGGCAGGGTCATTAGAGATTGCTGGAGATTGGCCCTGGGATTTGAGTTGGGTTGTAAGAGAAGTTACATCAATAAGGCACTGGCAGACTGGGTGAATGGAAAGGGTAGCGGGATCAGAGATAAAATGGGTCTGATGTATATAGCGGATAGAACAGGAGGTTTGGGGTGGAGACTAGGATTTTAGAGGTGAAACAGGTCTGAGCAGTGACAGTAAATACATCCATCGAAAGGGGGGTCTGAGAACTAAGACTCATTCCAGGGTATCGTGTAGCCCCTCAGCATGGTCATTAGCACTTTCCACATGATGGCTGGAGTTGGGATGGAGGAGATAACTGTGAGCTGGGGGCCAGGTCAGGGACTTGGCACACTGATCTCAAGGTCTGGGATGTCCAGTGGCTCTTAAAATAAGGGGGGAGTTTCCTAAAAATGGAAGAGAGATGTTCTGGGGGACCTGTGAGAGAGCGCTCTCCTCATCCTGCTGCCTCTCCCAGGCACCTCTGCAAGCCAGTGCGTGTATTACTATGTAAACGTAAGTACTTCAACTGAATTATAGAAGTGATGCTATTTATGGAGAACTGGGGAGGTTGTTGGAGGGGATGAAGGGAAGGACAGCAAAAGCTTCACCAAGAATCTTAAAGGAGCGGGAGTTTTCCAGGTAGGAGATGAGAAGAGGATTCCAAACAGAAGAAAGCACGTGCAAAGGCAGAGTCATGGAAAGATGCTTTGTTTGGGGAACTGTAGTTACCTGGATATTCCTAATTTGGGGGAGGGGACGGTCACTGGTTTGACACCAGAGATGTTCAAAAGATCTAGGTCACAAAAGGTCTTGTATGCAATGGCAAAGGCTTTGCTGTTCATGCCATATGGGATAGAGAGTACTGAACTATTAAATGGAGTGAGAGCACTGATTGATCTGTTTAACATACTGAGTGACTGCTCTTCCAGGCACCTGGACCAGGTGCAGATGGCTTAGCTCATGCTAACTGTCGTGAGGAGGAGTGATTGGAGTCACAGTGGAATCAGTGTCTCTTAACTGATCTGAGCAAGAAAATAGAAAACTAGTGGCACACTGGAGGGAGTGACAACCATGGAGAGTTTGAGGACGTGAAGAATCCATAGGACTTGAGATTGTTTTGTGAGACCAAGTGAAGGAAAAAAGATAAACAAAAAACGATTTCAACATTTAAGTCTGGAGTTGATAACATTAAGGGATGCATATAGAAGGAGAAGTAGGTTTGAGATTGTGCATAGAGACACGGAAAATGGAAGTCCAGTTTGGGGCATATTTTTGAATTTGAGGTGCTTATATGACATTAGGTAGATAGAAATCACCAGTTTTAAAAATAGTAAGAGGGACATGGGTTGAAAACACAGATGAAGCTGAAGTGGTAGGCAAAAATAGGATTCCCCAGGGGGGAGGATGGAATAAGAGATCCAAGGAGTGGCACTGCTGTGATTTGAATGTTTTTTCTCCTCCAAAATCCATATGTTGGAAACTTAGTCACCAATATAACAGTGTTGGGAGGTGGAGCATAATGGAAGGTATTTAGGTTGTGAGGGCTCTGCCCTCGTGAATGGATTAATGTTGCTATAAAAAGGACCTGTCGGGGTAGGTTCTCTTTCTGCCATGTGAGGACCCAACATTCCTCCTCTCTGGAGGATGCAGGAAGGAGCCATCTTGGAACCGGAAACCAAACCTGTCAGCACCTTGATCTTGGACTTTCCAGTCTCCAGAACTGTGAGAGAATAAATTTCTGTTCTTTATAAATTACCCAGTCTCAGGTATTCTGTTGTAGCAGCACAAAAAAGTCTAAAATAGACTGCTACAGTTTGGATATTTGTCCCCTCCAAACCTCATGTTGAAATTTGATCCCCAGTATGGGAGGTGTTGGGTTATGAGGGGCAGATCCTTCATGAATGGCTTGGTACCATTCTCTTTTAGCAAGTTGAGTTGTTGCTCTATTAGTTCCCAGAGAGCTGGTTGTTAAAAAGAGTCTTTGCGTCCTCTCTCGCCAGGTGATCTCTAGAACGCCAGCTCTCCTTTGTCTTCTGTCATGAATGGAAGCAGCCTGAGGCCCTCACCAGACGCCAGTTTTCCAGCCAGCAGAATTGTCAACCAAGTAAACCCTTTTTCCTTATAAATTACCCAGTCTTGGGTATTCCTTTATAGCAACACAAATGGAGTAAGACTCAGGCCTCTAAAAAACTTGAATATTTCTTAAAGAGGCTAGAAACAATTTCCTAAAGAGGCTGATAAAAGAGTCCATTAAGGACACTGAGAAGGACCAGTAAGAGAACCAGGAATATACATGGAGGAGAGTAATGTGCTAGAAGCAAAATAAAGAAAGAACTAGAAAAGTGTTCAACTGATATATGTTGTAGTATGATTTTGCTTGGATCTAACTATTAAGAGATTGTGGCAATGGGAAGGTACTGCAGTTCATGCAAAAGGTAATGTCAATTTGGGCAAGGCTGGCGGTGGTGGAGACAAACTGAAGAGAGACTGATGGTTGATTTGACAGGGTTGGTGATTGATTGGATACAGGAGGTGAAGGGCAAGGATGAGTCAATGGTGGATCACTGACCAAGGACACGAGTGGGACGTGTTTGAGGGGACAGTTTGGGGATAAGCCCAGGTGCAGGGAAGACCCGTGGAAATGGCCAAACCAGATCTTAGGAAAAAGGTCAGGAGAGCTGAGATCCTATCCAAATGCTGTGACTCAAAGGTCGGCAATTTATTTAACCTCTCTCTTCCTGGTCTGCTACATGGGAATGATATCTGTCTCATAAGACTGAACTTTAAAAATACCCATCAAGCATATTAATAGTAGGCAATCAGTAACTTAACCATCCTCCATTTCTTCTCCTTATTCATCTTTGTAGAAACCTTCTTAATGACAACTTGATCCAGAAGTTGCCTAGTTCATTGAAAAAGTCAGTTGACCTACACTATTTCTAGGTAAGGCCAAGGCTTTCACTGTATATAATAGATTCATTAAAGTTGCATCTCATTTTCTTTGCAAAAGTCAGACATAATTCTCTGACTTATAGTTTTGTTCTCTTACAATTTGAACAGGAGCAGAAACTTGCAAAGATTTTTACCATATTTACCACCCATGGCACTATACTTCCATTTTATAGTATTATATTAGTAATACAGTACTACATTTTTACCTTATTTTATAGGGTATACAGTAGGTATATTTTTTAATTACTGTGAAGTATATGTATATTTTACAGTTGTCTCACTTGTACCTAGATGGACAAGATTTTTTTAACAGCTTGTGTTTCCCAAAGCAGTTAGCTATGTTTTCACAGAAATAGCAACTCTCTCTTCACATTCAGTATTTCATTGTGGAATATATATATATTTTCTAGATAGGGTCTCACTCTGTCACCCAGGCTGGAGTGCAGTGGTGCAGCCAGCTCACTGTACTCTTGAACTCCTGGGCACAGGTGATCCTTCTGCCTCAGCCTCCTGAGTAGCCGGGACTATAGGCATGTGCCACCACACTTGGCTAATTTTTCTATTCTTTGTAGAAACGGGGTCTCACTGTGTTGCCCAGGCTGGTCTCCAGCTCCTGGCTTTAAGCAATCCTTCCCACCTCAGCCTCCCAAAGTGCCAGGATTATAGGCGTGAGCCACTGCCCCCAGCCTCATGGTAATATTTAATTAAATTATGTGAATACAATATCAGGGACAACTGGAATAAGCAGGCTTGGAAATGATTTTGGTTAGACATAGTAATCATTTGGTGAGAACAGAAATATGTGAGCATACAAAATACTAATCTGCTACTCTTGACTATGCACCCCAGTCTGGGAGGGACTGGCCATCTTAATTCACAGAGCAAATCGAAGCCTCAGCCTGGCGTCCACTCACACTTGTCTGTGTTCCTGCCCTCTCCTTCCCTCCTGGTGCCTTAGAGGACAGACCTCTCTGCCTGTCCGAAACCAATCCCTCTTCCTGTGCTTCGGATCCTCTCTCCTCCCACCTTTTCAGGAAATTGACACTATCGATGATTTCTTCTCCCATGAATTCAGTCACTCCCTTCAACTGGGTCATTCCCTTCAACATTTAAATATATTCATTAAACATGTTCCATCTTGAAAGAACAGAAGAAAGGCCGCCTTCTTCCCCGTCTCCTCAGCTGCCGGCCACTCTTCCCGCTCCTCTTGACGCCAGCCCCCCTCAGTGTTTATCTCTGTGACTCCACTGACAAAATCTGAAGGACATTTTCCTGTCCTCATCTTTGACCTCCCAGCAGTGTTTGTTGTGGTGGCTCATCCCTTCCTTGAAACATTCTTTTCCTTGGCTCTTATGACACTAAATTCTCCTGGTGTTACTGATTTTATTCCTGCCTGTCCGGTCACACCCTTGTGTTATTCACAGGCTTATCTTGCAAATAAATGTCAGGGCTCCTCAGGACTAAATTCTAGTTCCCTTTTCCTTACTCTGTGCTGTCTCCTCAGGCAGTCCTATCTGTGACTTCAGCTACCATCTCTTCACCAAGGGGGCCCACGCTTCTAACTGCCTTTGCAGTATCTCGTCTTGGCTGTCTTAAATGCTGGTCAAACTCAACATCTGCGAGGTCAAGTTTATGACCTCCTCCAAACCTGGTGTGTTCTTCCAGTGTCCCTATACAGTTGGCATCCTGAGTGTCATCCTTGGCACTCTCTGGTGTCCTATCTCCACCACATCATCAGTTCTTGATTTTATTCTGAAATAGCTCTTGAAACCATGTACTTTTCCTATTATTGTCTGTAGGCAATGTGGCCACAAGTGGTGTCTGCAATTAGAATTCTCATTTTTCGGCTGGGCGCGGTGGCTCACGCCTGTAATCCTAGCACTCTGGGAGGCCGAGGCGGGCGGATTGTTTGAGCTCAGGAGTTCGAGACCAGCCTGAGCAAGAGCGAGACCCCGTCTCTACCAAAAATAGAAAGAAATTAATTGG
>CAUYSK010070486.1:0-43452 GCA_963575035.1 Avahi laniger | reverse complement strand
AATTAGTGCAACCTCTGTGGAAAAGAATTTGGAGATACCTCAAAGAGCTAAAAATAGAAATCCCATTCGATCCAGCAATAGCGCTATTAGGCATCTACCCAAAAGAGCACAAAACATTCTACTATAAAGACATCTGCACTCGAATGTTCATGGCAGCACAATTCACTATTGCAAGAGTGTGAAAACAACCCAAGTGCCCGTCGATCCATGAGTGGATTACCAAAATTTGGTATATGTTTACAGTGGAATATTACTCAATCATAAGAAATGACGACGATCTAGTACCTCTTATACTTTCCTGGACTAAACTTAGGCCCATCATCCAAAGTTAGGCACCACAAGAGCAGAAGAACGGGATCCATTTGTACTCGCCATCAAATTGGTACTAACTGATCAACACTAGGGTGATCACATGGCAGAAATACTCTCCAGGGATTAGGGGGATGGGGTGGGAGGCAAATCTACAACTAAAGGACACGGGGAGCACTAAAGGGAGGGAAGGGCACGCCTTTAACCTGCATTTGGGTGAGGCCAAGACATAAAGTGTAACTAGAATGTTTGTACTCTCACAATACCCTGGAATAATAAATAAAAAATAATAAAAAATAAAAATAACCCGAGACCAAATAGAAGGAGGAGGAGAATTGGAATCACAGAGTATTCATCACGAATAGCAATGACGAAATCCTGCTAAGTGAGCAATGAGAAGTCCTTATACCAAGACGACAGGAAGGGATGGGGAAGGGGAGCAAGGGATGGCTATTTTATGATTAGACCCCATGTCTGCTTTCTGGGAGGAAAACTCCTGTTCATTGATTTCCAAAAAGTCAAAGATTAATTCCTGATTCAGCAGTCTGGGATATTCTTATCTAATATTCCCCACGGCCCCACCTGAAGTGAGCTGCACGGCTTTCACTATTTTCCTCCTTTCTGTGTATGAGCGGGGACACAAGAAAACTGACTATTGAACAGCAATTGTCTTTTGGAAGTCAGGTTCTCCATTTTTTTGACAAAAGAGTCCCCTGCAAAACAACATTAATTTCTCATTTATGTCAGTCCTGCCTGCTAATAATTATGCCCAAAGCTCCTTCTCCACCCTGACATTTAATTGTTAAATCCGTTTTATTTTATTCTTCCTTGACCTAGACTTATCTCTCAACTTCATGGTGTGAAATTTAGGATCATCTGAAATAATCAGCCATGTGTGATCTGATCTTTGATGCAGGGTTAAATACAAGGTTAATTTAAGAAGAAAAAGACCACAATTCTTCACTTAAATCTTTCTCACACATTTTGTAATATGACTATGAATCTCCTCCCATCAAGAATAGATGTGTATTCCCTGGAATTTGGACTGGCCTTGCGGATTGCTTTGGCCCATGGAATGTAGTGGAAGTAAATACGTGTCAGTTCTGAGCCTAAGCCTCCAGAGGCCTTGCATCTCTTGTCCTCCCCACTCCCCCATTTTTCCGCAGCAGGGTGTCAATGAACTTCAAATTCATGGAAGAATCCTCCTGCGAGAACCCACACTTACTCGGATCAACAGACCCACATAGCTGACCTACAGATTCATGAATCATAAAAACGGTATATTATTTTAAACCACTGCATTTTGAGGTGGCTTGTTATGTAGTCAATAGGTAATTGATACATTTTCTTTCTTTAACTGAGAATTAGTAATAGGTGTGTGCTTTCAGCTTCATATCAGATGTATTTCCTGGTCTTTGGACTCAAAAGGCAATCTGCTTCTCCAGGATCAATCAGGCAAATAAAAGCTATGACAGCTCTAAATATTTTGAGCAGGAAGAGATTTCATATTAATGAAAAGGTGCTTAGAAAAGCTATGGAATTTCTGAAATTTTGTGAGTCAGGAAAGGTTGGTGACAAATTTCAGTTTACCACTAGTTTTCTGAACGTCAAGAATTTCTAGGAACCAGAAAAACAACTAATATCAATGATCATATCTCTGAACATATGTATACATATATATGCATGTACATACTATATATATATACATTTTATAAGCAATAACATGTCAAGCAAATGGATATCATAATAATGCTAAGGCAAGAATATTATTAGAGAAGACCTCAACTGGGAAATTCAGTTAAGAAAACAAGTGCAATGTATTTAATAAGATAAACATTTTTGTCTGAGTGCAAATGAAATTAAAAAAACACAAATCATTTGCTTTTGACTATAATTAGTCTATTAACAGTTTTAAAGGACTTAAAGGAGACAGACACTAAATATTAATACATGTATATAGTGTCAAGTATATATAAGCTACACACATAGTCTAAGGGCTATCTTGCATTATGATTTGTTAAAAAGTGAAAATAAAAACTATTAACTTGTAATAGTGACACATTAAAATAGCAATTGCTGTCATTTTGACTGAATTGACAGGTGTTTTATTGCAATGACTAAATCAGTCAGTTATTTTGGTATCAGGTATAAACAGAATGAAAGACGTTTACATTCAATCATAGGAAATTTTCAGTGCCATTCTATGAGCTAAAGTTATTACAATTTTATTAAAGATGACATGATAAAAAAAGTTTAGGCAATTTATCCAAGGTCAAGATATGAAACAAAAAATACATAGACATGATAAGCAAGTATGTAATTTGCAGCCATTATTATAAAAGTAATACTATCCATTTTTCGAAGTGTAGTCAGATGATATATCTGTTTTGTTTCTATCTTAGTTTAGAAATTAAGGATATATTTATAATCTCTCCCTTTTCCTTAATATCATTCTTTTCATGAATATAGTTATACTTTTCTTATTTATATCCCTCAAAGTATGCAAATATGGTCATCATCACAATTATTTGTTACAAAACAATCATTTTCCCATTATGGTCTTCTTAATGTGCCCTCATCTCAAAATTGCCTCAAAAGTGAAATTTTTCAGTTAGATTTCAGTGATAAAATAAGCCAATGATAAACTGAAAGTAAACAAAAAGATTCACAAAACAATAAAAGATTTACCCAACCTATTATAGATTACATATTTTTTCTAATTATTTTAAATTGTAAATGAAGTTGTAAAGGAACCTATCTTTCTTTTATGCTGTCTGAAGTGTTCGTTTATTATTTCTAAAGACTATCGCAGATATTCCTTAGCACGTTTCATATAGAACAGACTATGACAGCATCGAATCAGATTTTATTCATATCAAGGTGTTAACCTTGAACCTGAGCTCCTGCTTCAGCCAAGTTGTCCATAAATAACACTGACCAAGGTTGCTGTGTTGCCAGAGGAAACCACACACACATACGTGCACACACACACACACACGTGCACACACACACACACACACACAAACATGTGTTGATGGAATATGAGGTTAGAATAAATTGCTGGTATAATTAGCAAAGGGCACAAATACACATGGGGATAAAAGTAGAAACAAGGGCAGTAACCAATTCGATGCATCTTGCAAGGCCTCCTTTGATCCTCAGAATCACTGACAGGAACATGAGTCTACAGAAGGGAGGGTCTTGTTGGATTACCTAACCTTTTTTACCATATGCGATATTTTCTCTTTCTCTAATACCTTTATTGAGATTTAATTTCATACCAGGAAACTCACTAATTTATACTGTACAAATTAATATGTTTTCGTGTATTCATAGAGCAGTGCAACTATCATCCCAAATTAATTTTAGTTTTTATTTATGTTTTTAGAGACGGAGGCTTGCCCGGTTGTGCAGGCTGGAGTGCAGTGGCACAATCATAGCTCACTGCAGCCTTGAACTCCTGGGCTCAAGCGATCCTCCTGTGTTGGCCTCCCAAAGTGCTGGGGTTACAGGCCTGAGCCACCGTGCCCCAACCGCAATCAAGTTTAGGACATTTTTATCCCCCATAAACAAAACCTGTACCCATTAGTATTCACTCCCCATCTTCCCCCATCTCTTCTCCACTCCCCATCCTAGGCAACCACTGACTATTTTTTATCTCTATAAATTTGCCTATTCTGGACATTTTATACAGTGCATATAAAATTATACAACATACAGAGTTTGTGAAGGGCTTCTTTTACTTAGCATAATGTTTTCAAGGTTCATCCATGTTGTAGCATGTATCATTACTTCATTCCTTTTTATCAACTAATAATATTCCACTGTATATATATATATACACACATTTTACTTATTCACTCATCAATTGATAAACACTTGAGTAGTTTCTAATTATTGGCTATTTTATATAATATTTCTATGAATATTTGTGTACAAGTTTTTGTGTGGATGTGTGTTTCTCTTTTCCTTGGATATATACAAGGGTTATCTGGAAAGTATCCAGCCATTCTTAATTTAATGAGAATGGTTACTATAATGGTTACTTCTACATCTAGGATTGGGATTGGTGGGTCATATGATAACTCTATATTTAACTTTTTGAGAAACTGTCAATTTGCCAAAGTAGCTGCATCATTTTACATTCCCAAAAGGAGTTAATGAAGGTTAAAATTTCTGCATCCTCAACATTTATGATCATTGCCACATTGAGATCTAGTGCGTGCGAAGTGGTACCTCACTGTGGTTTTGCTTTGAATCTCCCTAAATATCAATGATGCAGTGATGTTGAGCTTGTGTGCTTGTTGGTCATTTTTGTATCTTGTATCTCATTTTGTAATTGGGCTATAAGTCTTTTAATTATTATGTTATTTATTCTTTATGTATCCTAAATACAGATCATTTATCAGTTATATAATATGCAAATATCTTCTCCCATTCTGTAGTTTTTTTAATTTTCTTGATAATGGCCATTAAAATATAAAAAATTCTAATTTTTATTATATGTCCCTTTTATTTTTAGTATCAAACTATAACAGATTTGCCAAACCTAAGGTCAGAAATATCACTCCTGTATTTTCTTGTAAGGATTTTATAGTTTTAGCTGTTGCATGTAGGTCCACGATCCATTATGAGTTAATTTTTGTAGATGGTGTGAGGTATGGCTCCAAATTCATTATTTGGCAAGCGGATATACAGTTATCCTATAACCATTTGGTGGGAAGCCTATTGTTTCCCTATTGGCTTATCTTGCCACTTTTTTCAATAATTAACTAACCATAACATGAGAGTGTATTTCTTGACACTAATTCTATTCCATTTGATCTATATGTCTATTCTTAGGTGAGCCCCATGCTGTCTTAATTACTGTGGCATTATAAAAAATTTTGAAATCAGGAAGTAAAAGTCCTTCAAGTTTGTTTTTATTTTTCAAGATTGTTTTGACTATTCTGGGTTTCTTATTTTTCCATATCAATTTTAGAATCAAGTTGTCAATTTCTGAAAAGAATCCCGGGATTTGGATAATGATTGTACTGAATCTGTAGATCAATTGGGGGAATAGCCATCTTAACAATACGGAGTCTTTCAAACCTTGAACAGGAAATGATTTTCCATTTATTTAGGTCGCTTAAATATATTTCAACAATGTTTTTCAATTTTTAGGCATAAATTTTGTACTTGTTAAATTTGCTCCTGTGCATTTTTTTCTTTAGATGCAATTCCAAATAAATGGGATTGTTTTCTTAACTTCATTTTGAGTCTGTTCATTACTAATGTTTAGAAACATAATGGTTTTTAAAATATTGATTTCTCTTCTCTATACTTGTTGAACTCATTTATTGGTACTAAGAAGTTTTTTTTTTTAATTAAATGACTTTATCTTTAGAGCATTTTTACATTTACAGAGAAATTGAGAAGAAAGCACAAAGAGTTCCCAAGTGCCACTTTCTCACTCACTCCCAATTTCTATTATTAATATCTTGCATCTGTGTAGTACATTGGTTACAATTCATGTGCCAATATTGATACATTATGGTTAACTAAAATTAATAGCTTATGTTAGGGTTCACTCTAATGTCTTGCATTCACCATTAGAGTATTCTACAGAATAGTTTCAGCGACCTAAAGATTCCCTGAGCTCAGCCACTTGTCCATCCAACCACTGTCATCCATTTATCTTTTTAATGTCTCTATAATTTTGCCTTTTCCAGGAGGTCATATACTTAGAAGCAAACAGTATGTAGCTACTTCACACTGGCATCTTTCCCTTAGCAATATGTAATTCAATTTCCTCTGTGTCTTTTCCCGGCACGATAAGTCATTACTTTTTATCCTTGAATAATGTATAATATGGATATAGCACTGTTTATATACTCACCTGTTGTAGGACATTTTGGCTGTTTCTGAGTTTTAGAAATTATGAATAAGGCTGCTATGCGTATTCATGTGCAAGTTTTTGTGTGGAGGTGAGTTTTCAATTCATTTGGATAAATACCTAAAACCACAATTTTTGGATCATATGGTAAGAAACTGCCAAACAGTCTTCTAAAATGACTGTATCATTTTGCATTCTTACTGGGAATGAATGAGGGTCCCTGTTGCTCCACATCCTTGCCAGCATTTGGCATTGTTAGTATTTTTGATTTTAGCTACTGTGAGGGTTGTGTAGAGGTATCTCATTGTTGTTTTAATTTGCAATTTCCTGTGATATATGATATTAAATATAATTTCATATGTTCATTTCTCATCTGTGTATCTTCTTTGATGATATGTCTGTCCATATATTTTTCCCACTTTGTAATTGAGGTATGTTTTCTTGTTGTTGAGTTTTAGGTGGTCCTTGAATATATTGGATAAAATTCTTTATGAGAATTAATGTGTTTTACAAAAATTTTCTCAGTCTGTGAATGTGTTTTCATTTACTTAGATCTTTGATTTTTTTCATTAGAGTTTTGTAGTTTTTTACACACATTTTGTTAGATTTATGCATAAGCATTGCATTTTTGGATGCCATTGTAAATAGTGCTATGTTTTATATTTTCAAATTTCAGTTGTTTTTTTGATGGAATATAGGAAAGCAATTAACTTTGTATCCTGAAACTTTTCTATTAGTTACTATTAATAGTTATCACTTATTAATTTCAAAAGTTTTTTTGTTGATTCTTTGAAATTTTCCACACAATCATGTCATCTGTGAATAAGGATAATTTTATTCCTTCCTTCCCAATCTGTACATTTTTATATATTTTTCTTGTCTTATTGCACTAGCTACCACTTCATTATGTTGTATAATAGGAATGGGAAGAGAGGACATCTTTGCTTTGTGACTGATCTTAGGGGGAAGGCACTCATTTCTCATCATTAAGCATGAAGTTAGCTATGGATTTTTTTAGATGTTCTTTATTAAGTTGATGAAGTTGTCCTCTATCTCTAGATGACTGAGAGCTGTTTGTTTGTTTTATATTTTTGGTTTTGATTTGTTTTATTGTGAATAGGTATTAGATTTTGTCACTTTTTCTTCATCTATTGATACGATTGTATATTTTTCCTTTATTCTGTTGATATTGTGGATTCTATTTATGGATTTTTAAATGTTGAACCAGAATTGAATACCTGGAATAAATTCCACTTGGCAGTGGTGTATAATTCTTCTTTATACATTGTCAGATTTGCTTTGCTAATATTTTGATGGGGATTTTTTTTATATCAGTGTTCAAGAGAGATACAGGTCTTTAGTTTTCATTTCTTGTAATTTTTTATCTTGTTTTGATATTAGAATAATACTTTATTAATTGGATGAGTTAGCAAGTGCTCCTTATGTTTCTATTTTGTGGAACAGATTGTAGAGAATTGGCATCATTTCTTCCTTAAATGTTTGGTGGAATTTACCAGTGAACCCATCTGAGCCTGGTATTTCCTGTTTCTGTTAATGAATTCAGTTACTTTAATAGCTATAGGCTTATTCTGATTATCTATTTCTTCTTGTGTGAGTTTTGGTAGATTGTGTCTTTCAAGAACTAGTTTATTTCCTCTAAGTAATTAAATTTGTGAGTATAGAATTGTTCATAATATATCTTTATTGTCCTATTAATGTCCATGAGATCAGTAGTGTTGGCCCTTCTTTTATGTATGATATAGTCATACTGCACATAGTGACATTTCGGTCAATGAAAGACCACCTATATGACAGTGGTCCCATAAGATTATAATACTGTATTTTTACTATACCGTTTATATGTTTAGCTATATTTAGGTACACAAATATCACTCTGTTATAATTGCCTACGATATTCAGTATAATCACATGCTGTATGGGTTTATAGTGTAGGAACAATATGCCATACCATATAGCCTATTGATTAATTGGATGTGTGTAGTAGGCTATACTATCTAGATTTGTGTAAGTATGCTATGATGTTTGCACAGTGACAAAATTGCCTAATGATGCATTTTCCAGAAAATATTCTCATCATTATGCAATGAATGACTGTGTTAGTAATTTGTGTCTTCTCTCTTTTTCTCTTGGTTAGGCTGGGGCCATAGGAATTTATAAATTTTTTTGATGCTTTTGAAGAACCAACTTTTGACTTCATGGATTTTCTTTATTGTTTTTCTGTTTTAAATATTATTGATTCTGCTCTGGTTTTATTCTTTTTTTTCCCTTCTGCTTGCTTTGGATTTAATTTTCTCTTCTTTTTCTAGTTTCTTAAGGTGGAAGTTTAGATTATTGATTTGAGATCTTTTTTATTTTCTAATATAGGCATTCCATGCTATAAATTTCCCTCAAGTCACTGCTTTTGCTGCATCCCACAAATCTGGGTAAGGATTTTCCAGCAATTTTTTTGTAATTGATTTAGTTTAATTCTATTGTGATGATAGCATACTTTATATGATGTATGTTCTTTTGAATTTGTTAAATTGTGTTTTATTTCATAGAATGTAGTGAAATATCTTGCTGGATGCACCATGTGAATTTAAGTAGAATGTGTATTCAACTTATATTGTTTTTACAAAAACTGTATAAATTACAAATTACAAAAACTTACAAATTGTTTTATAATTACAAAATTACAAAAATTACAAAACATATTTATTTTCTTCTATTAATTGATTTTAGAAAGTAATTGTATAAAATAATACTTATATAATGGTATTATTGGGTCTATACCATGTAAAATATAGATTACTGGGCAATAATAGGACAAAAGAATCCATAGAAATAAAGATAATAAATGGTAAAAGGAAGTTTAATATTAGTATGACAAAATCATTTGTTATTATTTTTTTATCTTGACTCTATTCACTATTCAGCTTGGATCATTATTAAATACAATGTCATCTATGGTAATAACAGCTAAGCTCTCTCCTTCATTCTTAAGCTATGATACTGCAATGAAGTCACAGAGAAAGATCACAGTTGAGGAAAACAGTGCCTTCAGCACCCCTGTCTCTCCCCTAATTTTTTCCAAGACAAATTATGACAGCAAAGCTCTATTTCTCCTGAAATGATCCCAATTATATGGCTCATTAAGAGGCGGGCATCTTGTCAATATAAAGATTTTGTGCTTAAGCTTCCCAATGCTTAATAGTGCTTCTTACATAATAGGCACTTATTATACATTTGCCAAGTAAATTAATAAATGAATGAATGGTTGTTGAGTTAAACCTGTTTCAATGGCAGAAAGTAGAAAAGGATGGCACCCATGTCTTAAAAACTTAGAGTTGTTTTTCATTGATATAACACAGTCTGAACTGAAATGAATAAAGAACGGATGTCAATGCTGGCTTCCTTTTGTGAAGCAAGAGTCTGATGGGTAGTAAATGAAAGACACCTGTACAGACTCCACTCATGCTCTAATCTGATTGAGGGAAAAGTGATGGCGGTTGATGGCGGTGGGATCTAGATTTCACCAGTGCCTCCAGATCAACTGCACCACAGGCGGAAGTGCAGCCAGGAATAGTACAATGCACTCCAAGCCGTTCCTTAACAACTGGGCCCCTCAGGCACCATGCACCATCGCCTTGACTGGGTCTACATCACAGTGACTGTGCAGTCAGGGTTTGCAGGCACTAACTATTCCCTGGGACAAGCCCTGCTATGGCATAGGAATTTCTTTTGGTAACTATCTTCAAATCTCCCAACTTCTCTACCTTTAGGAATGTCTTCATTGGCAAAGTAAAAGCAGAATAAAAATGAATATCCTCCTTTTTAATCATGCTGATCTTAGCTATGTAAGCAGGTAAGCAGTGTAATTTCTGAAACATACCTTTATAATTTTCTACTCCATGGTGTGCACGGGAAAAAAATATTCTAGATAAATTAAAAGACTAGAGTGAAAATAGAGGCAACCATCAAAAAATTATTGCCGGTTATGGGCTAAATTTTGTGTTATCCCCTTCCCCAAATTGATATGTCAAATCACTAACCACTATTACCTTCGATGTGACTGTATTTTTGAGATATGGCCTTTTAAGCCATGATTAAGTTAAACAGGGTTTTTTTTTTTGTTTGTTTGTTTGTTTGTTTTGGTGGGCCCTAATCCAATATAACTTATGTCCTTATAAGAAAAGGTGATTAGGACACAGATATACACAGAGGGAAGTCCATGTGAAGACATAATGAGAAGATGGCCATGTGAAAGCCAAGGAGAGAAGCCGCAGAAGAAACCAAGCTTGCCCATACCCTGATCTCTCAGTTCTAGCCTCCAGAATTGAAAGGGAATAAATTTCTATCATTTACGTCACCCTTTCTATAGTATTTTCCAGCTCTATCAAACTCGTACACTACTAATGTTTGCCTTTGAAATGGAAGTACAAGCCTACAATCCTTTTTTTCAAAACTCTGGGAACTTACTGTGATTTGAAGTTGGATTTTTTTTTGCGGGGGGTGGGTATTGTGAAATATGTGCTATTTAACATTAGAATTGGGTAGGACTCATTGATGAGGAGAACTAGTCATCCAAGTGAATTATTTTATACTTTTATAAGGTTTAACGGTTTGTTGGATTATTTTTAGTCAGGTCTAAAATCAAAAGACAAGTGAGTACACCCCTGACATCAGCTACCTTACTGATACAAAAGAACCCCAGTGATATGCCCCTCCCCCAAACTTAGATATCTAGAAATACAAACATTCCTTGACAAGGTGTACTCATTGGAACTTCAATAAATTCAAGTTCTTCAGTCCCTAAAGCATTTCTCCTTCATTGGTAGATTCAGCTTTCAATGTCTAATTACTGTTCAGTTATTGGTACACTTGTAAGTTTTTTCATGACTTGTTTTTTAAAGTTCACCACCCTTTACATTCTGAGCATACACCCAAAGAGATTCAGCTTTCATGAAAAGGAAACAGTCAGCCTAGGCTATTTTGTACCAATGGCCAGCATATCTGGCCAACACAATACCCTTCTGTTGACCACTGAGTCATACCCTAAAAAGGAAAAGAGAATGCAGGCCCTAAGGAAGCAATAAGAATTCTCATGCAGCTCAAGTTCCTTCTAATCATTTTGATGACCTAAATTCTTCTGATATGGAAAATCTAGAGTGGAATTCTGACCAACATGGTGCTGCCAGGGACTATTGCTGGTAGGACTTCTTGTGGACCATTGAAAACTTTGTGGCTATTAACTCATGGAAATAGATTAGAGTGCAGAAAAATCTGTGATCAGTAATGCAGAGGCCACCAATCTACATTCTTTGATTGATTGGTTTCACTCTTCACAATGGAAATTCTAGCCTTGGGAAGAAAAACTATAGAAAATGATTTTTTTATTTTTAGGAAAAATTTTCTCTTTAATAAAACATAATGTTTTTACTTGAATATACATAATTAAATAGGTTAAATAGTGTCCCCTCCAAAAAAAAATATGTCTACAGGAATCTCAATATGTGACCTTACTTGAAAATTGCGTTTTTACATATGTAACTAGTCAAGATGAAGTTATGCTGGATTAGAAGGGCCCTAAATCTGATGCCTGGTAACCTCATAAGAAGCCCATGTCAAGACCCAGACACACGCAAAGAGGAGAAACTCACATGGTGGCAGAGACAGAAATTGGACAGATGCAGCTACAAGCGACGGAACTCCACAGTTGCTGGCAAACACCAGAAACTGGAAGAGAGGCGTGGAACAGATTTTTTCCCTCAGAGCCTCCAGAAGGAAGCAATCCTGTCAACACCTTGATTTCAGACTTCTAGTAACCAGAACTGTGGAAGAATAAATTGCTGTTGTTTTAGTCAACCCAGCTTGTGGAATTTTGTTAGCGCTGCCCTGGGAGCCATAAATAATCCCATCCATGAGAGGAGGTATTCCAATCAATCTTGGACTGAAAGGGCCTTTGGGTCTTTATAGAGTTTCTAACAATATTAATTTAATTGATAATTTTAGGACAATAAGAATAACTTAGTGA
Organism: Avahi laniger; assembly: GCA_963575035.1. NCBI lineage: Eukaryota > Metazoa > Chordata > Mammalia > Primates > Indriidae > Avahi > Avahi laniger. The sequence continues at coordinate 31,234 of CAUYSK010070486.1, read as the reverse complement.
AGTGTCAGTTTCCAGCTTTTGGAAAACAGCAGTGCCCGGTTGAGGAGAGTCCCACTGCACGGTCCACCGTGCAAAGTCTTGGTCTCACTTAGTCTATATCACTCTCTTCGTTCTCCCGCGGCCCAACTAAATCTCGTCCTGCCGACTTTGGGGATTTGTAATTTGTCTATCCAAAGATCATGATTAAAACCAATCCCAAAGGTTTAGAATAAAAAATGAAATCAGATGTTAAGTTCTCTCCATATATAAAGGGAAGAGGGATAAGAGGTAGGTTTAATTTAACATAGTTGTCCAGTGTATTACTTGAGTGAGTATATGGGAATTATTATCAAAATAAGATTTTTTTCCCAACAATACGACTGGTCCTTATATGCATTTTATTAGGCAAACTTATAAAATTTGAACTTGAAAAAAAGTTCTACTTTCCTTTCAAAATATTTAGATTTATTTTATGAGAACTTTTTTATATAACTTCAAAAATATATTGAAGACAGGAAAGCATTAGCTAACCCAAGGGCCTATTTTCTATGAAGAAATATTCAACACAAATTATGTGCAAACCTCAACACTAACTTTATCCTTCCGTACAGGTAACACAAACACAGTTTTCATTACGAAGATGTTGTTTGTGATTCAGTGCCATTTCAATGGATTTATGTTTTCGATAATCCTATAGAGATTTCAGAGAACCTTAAAAATTATTTAGCAGTTTTCTAATTTAATTTTTAATTGATTTCAAATTTGTGTATGCCATGTAGCTAATAATTATTCAGAGTAATATTTAAAACTTATAAGTGCTTATTTTGAAAAGAATTGTTTAAATATTAAGGTTGTTGCACACACAAGCCAGCCTTTCATTCATATGTGCCTTCTACAAGGCACACAAAATATTAAAAAGAAATATTGTCCAGAAGATAGAGTTTTGTTTTTTGGTTTGTTTATTTGTTTGTTTGCCTTTTTAAAAGGAAAGACATTGGCTTTATCTGCCCCAGGGAATATACCTCTTACCTCTTAAATGATGTGATTGAGTCTTCAAGGAGCCCAATTTCAGATGAGGATGTTGTTATGATCAATAAAACATTATTAATGGTTCCTGAATCAAAACCTTATTAAAGACAGGAATCCTCCTGTGGCTTTTGTCAATGGCATTACCCTTTTGAGAGTTATGAGGCAGTGGCAGCTTCATCTCTCTGCAGCCTCTCTTGGCATTCCATCCACCGAATGTGTGAATGAAACACAATAGGCATTTGCTGTAATAATCTTGTTAGGTAAAGTCCACTGGCATTTCAGTAAATCAAACCAAAAACAAATTGCTCTGGAAAATTTGTGATCCTTCTGCTGAATATACGTTTTCATTTAATGCAGGAAAGCAGTAAATTCGCACCATGCAGTTGATCCGCACTGTGTTGGCTATCTTAACAGTACCTGTTACGAGTTTGATTTAACGCTCTATGAACAGCATTTTGCCATGTTGTATATTACCAGTAACACAAAATTACAGTATTGATACATAAAAAGAAATATTCTGAAAAAGATCAAGCTAGCAACATCTTCTATTTAAATTCCCAGCTTTAGACTAAAGTGTAGAAGCAGTCTCAACTTTCATAACCAGGAACATGTGCTGGGTAAGTAAAAATGAAGGAAAAAAGAAGCACAGAAATTATACAAAGAACTAAATCATGAGCCCTCTGTTCATCTGCGGATCGCTGGGCTGAGGCACTAGAGTCAGCCCATAGTTCTGGTAGTTCAGTGTGTGGCACAGCTTTAGCCTTTGGCTTTGCCTCAGGAAAAATACTTCAACAGCTAAATCTATATAAAAATTCATACCTTTCAATTATCCCTGCCTCCGAATGGCTTTGCAGCGATGTGCCCAAGATCAGAACAAGGTTAATACATTTAACGTTTTTCTAAAAAGTGTTTTTTAAGGATAGCTATAGGGAGGTGTCATGAGTTGCCTTCTTTTGACAGGCAAATCTCCAGGCAGCCTTCCTATCCCAAATGTCTACAACAAAGAAAGGTGACAAAGCTTAGATGGGAAGATGTAAGTATATTTTCACAGGGTAGAGAGTGATATTTTTTCTTCAGAGACTTTAATTGTAATATAATAAGAAAATATTAAGAGTATTGGAGATCAATACTTCTTGGCCTTTTAAACATATAAGAATTTCTAAAATTGAATTCAGAAGTGTTTTGTATATATGTACATAGATATATGTATGTGTGTGTGTGCGTGATATTATTATAATGATGATACTTCTCCCTTGGAGCTAGGAGCTTAAAGTAGTATGCAGATGACAGTAATATACCAAATATCCACATTTTTGCATAGCTTTAAATATAGGATTTTTTTTGTTTCACAGCCTTTGGCAACATACATAAAACATACATTGTTCACAACGTACGCTCTCTCTATATAAATAATGTAACACGTTTGTGTGACAAAGTCTTATAAGAGGGAAAAAAAGAGTGAAAGTCTGCTAAGCCCAATTTTAGACTTGCTCTTGGAGACTGTTAGAAGTCAACGAACATCTAGTTTAAGACACCAAAGTCATTGCGTATAATCCGGAAATATACTGCATAGTTGCTGTATGCTGTAAAGTAGAAAGACTGAGAGAAACAAAATTATAAAACTTTGAAACTCTATTTCAACAAAGGAATGCTCTTTGTGCCTTAAACACAAATTTTTTCTACCCAACTCTAGAAAAATACCCAAACACTGAATGTTTACAGGGCAGTTTGGGGTCAGTGCAAATATATAGTCTTAAATAATAAAAAAGCATAACAACAATCATAATAATAAAAAACCTTAGGCATCTATAAGCAAGACTCACAAAACTGTGTTTTCACCCACATCACTGTGTAAACCAGAATGTGATTCAGGCAGGACATTTACAACAGAAGAATCATTTAAATGCCTAGCTCTCACAGTGAAATGTTTTACAGGTAGAAAAGATCGTCAGCTTAGTATAATCAGATTTATTAATTATCTGTAAATTTTGTTTTTGCTTATTTTCTTTACATCTCCTTATCCTTATACTCCTACTGTTCACATATGTATTAAACAAAGTCTTAATCTTACTGTTATAGTAATTTAAGCTTAATAATGACTAGATGTACAGCTACTTAAACCCTCTTTAAGTGTATCATTTTGCATCCATAAATAATAAAATCACAGAAATGTAAAAAATCTACTCTTTACAATTATTTCATCAGGAGAAATCTTGCATTTTCACACCTCACAAAGCAAAGATCTTAGTAAATTAGGCACTTTATATTAATTTTTGAAAAAAACTGATCGATTAAGTTTAAAGACTAATTCAACAAAGCCCGTATTTTTTACTATATAGACATATTGGAAATCTGGCAAAATTTTCCCCTGTGGAAAGGGTCGCACAGAGTTACTTAATGAATAAAATTAAGGGTATGTATGTGTGAGGCAGATGTGTGTTTGTGTGTGTGTGTGTGTGTGTGCGCGTTTGTATTGGACTAGAAATCTGATGAATCATGTTCTTCTTTTAGTTGAATGACTTTGTATAAAACCTTTACCTACCATCTGGGTCAATATTTTCAATCCAAAAAATGGGGACACCAACGTTGGCTTTAGTGGCCACACAAAGCTATCACAATATGATGGACGTGAATGCACAAAGAAAATTATAAAGTGTTTTACAGATAACTAACTGCTTTTAGAACCTGATATAAACAGATAGAGAGTACTAATGGAAAGAGAGCAAGCAAGTTAACTGAAACACTCCACCTGACTTAATTGTGTTTTGCACCATGTTAAACCGGTCAGAGATGACAAAGTCTGTCAATTGGTTGCTACCTGATAACAAACAAATTATCTTGCTGATTTTTTTCCCCTACATTGACTGAAAAGATGAGCTGTTCTGGCAACACGTAAACACAGCCAGAGAAAAATTTAACCTTCTCTAACCTCCATTATCTATCTGAATTTGAAACCAAATGCAGATGGAGAACTCATTATTGGAGTGACAACCTCAATTGTAATTAAAAAACATGGGATCTATCGCTAAAGGAGGAGCACGGCAAAGGGCAAGGAAAGATCTGGCCCTTTCCACGCATCATTCCAAGCTTTCTTAGCATGAAAATGTTTTAGCCTTTTCAAGCAGATATATTGACCTATGACTGACTAGCTAATACAACCATGACAGAAAATTTTAAGTGCTATTAATTAGCCAAAGGAGTACAATAGTCAAAAGATGCACATTAGAATGCCAGCATATCTGTGACTTCTTCCAACACTGCATAAACATCAGCATTTTCTTTTGAATGGATAAGTTTACATCAATGTAATATGACTAAATGAAATCCTCACTGCAATTGTTTTGTTTGTTTTTTGCCTGCTTGAATGTATCTATTGATCTCACATTCCAATAATTATAGAGACTCTACATCTCATTTTGTTGCCCAATGCATCAGCCAAAATCCACTCCCCTTTACTTACTTTTGCATGGTGCTGAACGCCATTTCCCACGTGCATCAGAGGCTGTAGTGGAGGGATGAGGTGGGTCACATTTCACAGCAGACAACCTGCATACCAAAAAAAAGCGAAAAATTAGTTTTTTCATGAAGTTTATTTTGCATTAAAAACCAGAAAGGAATCCAGAAATAATTAAAGAAAAGCAGTAAAACCAAGAGGAAAAACACTCTATTGTACTGAATCTTTCTGTCTTGAAGTCTGTGGTCTATTAGATTTTAAATCCTCTAAATAAAAAGAAAATTTAAAAAGTACATGCTACTGGTACTTTATCAATTCCTTTAATCCTTTGTTTACACAGAGCATATCATTTTTATCCATTTAAAACTTGTACGCAATAGTCACAGAAATTAATTAAATTTCCCCTCCATGAAAGTGACATTTTAAATTCACCTTTGAACAACTTGGACTTTGGTGCAGCGTGGACACTATCATATTCCTCACCTTCATATGCTTCTTATTTTCCCTGTTGAACGGTAATTCTAGGATCCAGATGCCAAACTGCGAAAATATTCTTCCAGCAGCAGCATATGGTTCCTTGGCAAGCTTATCTAGCATCTGTACGGAAAGCTTATAGTTTCCTCTGGGTATGTAATATTTCTGGCTGCTAAGAGGCTATTTGTGAAGGCTTTTTCTCACAGACACCATTTCTCTTGACAAACCTTTGGTTCTAAGCAAATTTTGCACATTTTCTTGTCCATTTGAGAATCAATGATATACCTAAGCTTGCTTTAAGCCCAGGCAGCTATCCAAATATTCCCACTCTATGACCAGGGGGTGGCTCCGGCACTGATACAAATTGGTTTAAATATAATAAGAGCTTATTTAGCTACCTTGATAAGCAACATTTTGTTACTAATAACATATGAAGATTATCTACATTGTGGTAGCTATTTGTAATGATTATTGAGGTCAAGAAAAAAGAGCATTTGAAGTAAGAGCGGCACAAGGTAACAGTATTTGAAAGCACGCTAGCGCGCGGATGCATGCTGCCGCAAATGGTGTGTGTGGTGTGTAGTTACTCACACGCACCTTTCCCTACCTGGAAATTCAGCTTCTCTGCACAGCTGTTTGGACCCAGCCCCGCCCCCCCGGTGATATAAAGTACCCATGTCTACGGCGCTCCTACTCTGGGGAACTGTTTCATTCGTCACCATTTTAACTAAGCGCTAAAAGCAACTGTTCTGCTAGAATTAGAGATTGTTTCATACTGAAGAATTTCTCAGACAACTTATGACAAATTGAGAACAAAATCTTTTATGGCTTCTCATAGCCTTCATATCACATTGCTCTAAGTTTTGGAATATCTTCTCAGAAGGAAGTAACTAAAATTTGCTAAAAGGAAATATCTTTGAACAAGACTCATTATTCCTGTTGACAAGCTAAGGCACAGCAAAATGTACAAAAAATAATCAATATCCATGCCCTTGTACTATATATGTAATGTTTCTGGAAACTATCATTCTTAATATTCCACGCCTTTGTTGCGTAGTATTTTTAAGAATATCTCTTAAAATGGGTCATTAGGAATACGGAAGTGAAAACATGAAGCATATTTTCACCACATATAATTTCCTCATGGATGACTCCATGAGCTGAGATTTCTAATATTTTAATGAACTTGACAAAAAGATAAAGGGAGATCCATTGATAGATAAAGCAATAAGAATGTCAGTTTCATTTATGTTAAATACATTTAAAAGATAGCAGTATTTCCTACACAATGTTTCACAGAGTTCATTCGAAATAAATGGAGAATTCCTTAGTCAGATAAACAGCAAATAAGTTAACAAGTTTCTTTACTGGAAGACATTCTGTGGCTTTCAGTAAACTGATGTGCATTGTGCACCTCCAAAGGAAGACATGTTTTATCCACACCCTCAGCACTAGACTCTTCCTTTTTATTTGTTTTTGCTTTTGTTTTTAAAGCAATTCTACTGGAATTATGCTGAGATCAAGGTGGATAATGATGAGCTGAAAGGTGTAGTGGAAGCGAATCCATCTCAATCTACATGTGAATTAGCAGCAAGGTTTGCTGTTACTAGTCCAACAATACTGGACCATTTGAAACAAATCAGCAAGGTAAAGAAGCTGGGTAGATGGGTTTTTCATGAATTAAGAAAGTGTCAGAAGAGGAACGGCCTCAAAGCTTAACTTTCTTTGCTGTCATGACATAAAGGTGAACAGTTTTTACACTGTATTGTTATGTGTGATGAAAAAATGGATTCTTTTTGACAATCACAAGCATTCAGCACAACGGCTGGGTAAAGATGAAGTGCCAAAAGATAGTCCCAAACTGAATATTCATCAAAAAAAGCTAACGGTGTCTGTTTGGTGGTCTGCACTGGTATTATCCACTACGGCTTCATGAAATTGGTCAGTCGATTACCGTGGATATTTGCTGCAATTGGATGAAATGATGAGGATATTTGTGATTAAGCAGCTGAGATTGGTCAACAGAGACAGGCCAATCCTCTTGCAAGACAACGCTCTACCACATGTCGCACAAACAGCGCTGCTCAAACTATAGCAGCTGGACTTAGGAACTGTCTGTCATCCACTGTATTTTTAAAATCACCAGAACAGAACTTTTCAAACCATCCATGTAGTGTGCATTCATTAGCCACATCCTTCTCAAACACTTCGTTGATATTTCAAGCTGTCCGTGCTGCGTTGGTTCCATGACAGAACTTATATTAGAAAATAACATGAATTTTTGACTTATCCATGGTTTCACAAAAATTGCTCTAAAAAATATTTGAAAGATAATCACAAAGCAAGCCATGCATTTGAAAGAATGAGGATGTACCTTCACAATAAAAATAAAACAAGAAGTGTCGAAGTGAAATGTCAGAGGTATCAACTGTCAAACTTAGTACTTAAGGAAATCAGACTTAATAACCTAAATACTAATTTACTGTTTGCTGTCTAAATTATAAATTCTAACTTAGTGAGATTATTCTTCCTATCTTCAAGATTTAAAAAATGTTGATCATATACACCTTCTGAACATTCATTTATTTTTATTGTTTCTTTTAGTTTATTTTAATTTCACATTCTTTTCGATTTTTTGTTTGCCCTTGTCTGATTTTATTTTCTAGATCTGTGAGTTTTTTGACAAACACTGACTTAAATTGTGGAGAGTATTGATGTATATGCACTATAGTTATTTTTTTAAATTTCTAATTATTGTAAAATGTACACAACATAAAAATTTGTATCTGAACCATTTTTAAGTATGCTCTTCAGAAATGTTAAGTACATTCACACTGTTGTGCAACCAATCTCTAGAACTCTTTCCATCTTGCAAAATTGATCGTGTACCCATTAAACAGCTCTGCATTCCACCCTTCCCCCAACCCCTGGCAACCACCATGTGCTACAGTTTGCAACAACAGGCAGAATTCTAATATTTTTTTTTTTTTTTTTTTAGTTTCATTTATTTACCTTCTAGGGTGCAAAGTCTATTTGGCTCCTATCAGCTGGCAATATCTTCAGAATCATAGATTATTTCTGTAGGTTGTAACTTCTACTTTAATACGACTACTCCAGAAATGTGTTTTATGGAGTTTCTGGCCTTTGGACAACACAAATGAGAATTATCAGGGCACTGGTAAGACATACAGATTTTGAGCTGTACCCCAAATTGACTATATCAGAATTGTCTATACAACCTATCTTTTTCCCAAATGAGGCCCAAAAATATGCATGCTTATCAAAAGTACAGATAGTTTGTAAGCAAATTAAAATGTGATAATTTATTACAATATATTCTAACAATTCACATTCTATTATTAAACATGCAACTAATCCAGCAAAACTTCTATTAATGCTATTACATATTATTGTTTCATATATAACTTTGAGAGTGGACATTGACTCTCGTAAGTACAGTAACCTGAATCCAGACACCAGGGAACCAGATGGGAGGTTGGGGATTAACCCCCACAGGTGAACTTCTCTGGGCAGGGCCTAGGATTTTAGGTTCTTTCACTGGAAGCCTGAGGCAATGGCAATTTAGTTAGCTTTTCAACTTTTCTCTTCTTTGTTACAATTCCAATCTCCAACCCCAGAGTAAAGATGTTTACTTAACTCTTTATATACTGCAGTTGTAATTTTAGGTCGAATGACGGGCCCGAATGTGAAGGGGATGGGAAACTGCTCTGGTCTCACCCCACTGGCCTCAGTGATAATAAACCTCGGTCTATCTGGGGGCACGACTGAGTTCCTTACAATGACTGAAGTTCAGAAGAAAGCTCCAGAAAGAAGCTATTACATTGACAGACTTGAGAAAGATATATATCAAATCTACTCCTTATCCATACCTATAAAGGAAAGAAACAGAAAAGGCAAAACTTATATACGTGGGTTATATATATAGAACAAAGCACACATGCAGCCAAGAGTTATACCCAGACGATCTATCGTGTCAGATTGCTCCATTCATGAGAATTAAATATAGTTACCAGATAAATCTTGGATAATCATAAAAATTAAACTGAAATATATTATTTTTTTCCAAATAAATGACTAAAGAAAACCCAATCTGCATGCTATGAAAGATTTAACGACTTCAGTACAGGATTTTGTTCTCACAGTTTCAATGATTTTATCTTAGAAATTAAATATTAAAACTTGGAAGAAATTTACTTGACGTTTACTTATCAGTTAGTGTGATTGCACTGCGTCCTCCTCTAATGCTTAATTAGGATGACCTGATTTGCATGTGCCTCAGTGGTTTCAATCTCACCCTTCCAAGTACATTCAAATGGAAAATGTTTTCCTGAACCTTCCTCTCTAAGGAAAAAAGTCAGTGTAGCCTAGAACAGTCCAGCTGTGGAGGTACATTCTAAAATGGCCCAGGCTCATACTTCCTCACTGCAGAAGCCACTTTCAAACTGTTATTTTAGACTTAAAGGTATAGATTTAGTTGCAGGAATTCAGAAAAGATTATATAATCCTGAGGGCTCTCAAAATTAAAACATTTCATAGAATACTTAAGACTATTTACATAAAATTTTAAAAAGTATATAATAAATATATTTTAATTGATTGAATACTTGTATGTTCATGAGTGTGTCTATATGTAAGCATGTTAGTAAATTATAACTTTTACCATATAATTATTGCAGGTACCTAGTACTCCTCAGGAATACTGAATAACAAAAAGCTATGTAGAGATATATTGTATTTGATTAAAAATATTGATGTTTCATATTAAATATCTGAAATGGTTTTTTAAGAAAGCTAGACATATATTTCATGGCTTGGCTAAGGGAGAACAAGTGCTTTATTACAACTGAGCAGTCACACTATCATGTTCTATAATACAAAGGTGTATAAAGCACATGCTAGTCTACCTAGTTTAGGTAGACTTATAGCATTTTTCTTATGTAGTTTAATTCATATATAATTTTTCCAGTGCCTTCAGGCAAGGGGAAAACTCCATGTTTGTTGGGCAATCAGATATAGAGGCAAAGGATGGTACTAAATGTTCTGACACGTCCACATTCTGATTTCCAGTTGAGGCTCTTCTGACATTAGTAATTTCCAAGCATTATATTTTACCTGAATCAGGAAAAAGTACAGTGGAATGTAAATAATGTATACTGTATTTAGAAAAACAACGTAAATACTTTATAGACTGTTCAGTAAATAATGTATATACTTAGAAAAACAATATAAATATTTCATGGACTGCTGGGCCACTGTTAAGGTTCAGATTAAACCTCTGGGTTTAGAGAACACTGTGTTTATCAAAACTCAATTTCTTCTACCCAATAGAATTCCGCAAGGTTCTGGATAAATTGCCATATATAAACTTCATATTTATGATACAGTTCAACCACAGTCCCTGTATTAACTGTACATTATATTTTCTAGCTGCGGCACACTAAAATCATATGAACTTCAAAGTCTGAGCTATGTTTTATTGTTATAAAACGTACAGAAGGACTTTTTGTCAAGCCTTTGCCAAACTTTCCAATCACATTATAAATTCAGGTTATATTCTTGATCCATTAGGATTACAATCTGAGTCCCATATTTCTAGTAATAATGTTTACTGTTCTCAACTTTTGATTCCATTATAGAAATTAATTTTATTCCTCTCTCTTCTCAAAATTACACCACTCTTTATTTATGTATGTTGCCTAATAAGGCTCTAAAGAAATCTTTTCTTTTTTGGTTTCTTTAAATCACAGCTGAAAATGTGCTTCACATTTCTGTCCTGTCCATACTTCAGTACTACAGCACATCATTGCAGACCCCATTTAATATTCAATATCTATTGTTAAATTCCTCATAAAGAGCCAGTAACTGCTCATACGTTCTAATTAATAGGCATAGTGTGAAGGCCATAACCAGCTTCACGGAGAACAATGAGCTCACAGATCACAGCTGCAATCCACCAGAGGTTGGATGTGAACATTCCCTTCTCAACTGCTGAGTATTTCAAGCAGGAGGAGCAGCTGGCTGGCGCACAGAACCCACGATGCAGTAACGGTTTGTCGGAGCCATGAAACACTGTAGATGTCAAGTGCATATCAAATAGTTTTCTATACTGACTGGTTATCGTTGTTTGTACCAAAAGATAACAGAATTTTTAAAATGGAGATTTCCTAGTAAATTATACTGATATTTAGAGGGATAAAAGAATAACCTACCAGAATGCTTGAAGGCTAAAGAGTAGTGTGAAGGTATCTGGGGTCAGTGTGGAAAGAAGTTTAAAGAAGATAATATGTAATTTATCTTGTAATCACACTGAACCATGATGATACAAGTTGTATCAAAGTATTAGCCAGTTATTTGGGGTATATAAGTACCATGTTCCACATTCATGGATGTGTATATTTCTGAAGCAAGATGAAAACCAAAGAAATATGTCATTAGGTCATCACAAAGGCTATCTAGATGTGCTTACTCTAATCTATACATATTACATGAAAAACAACTCAAAGTGTATAGTCCTACCAGTATAGTCTCTATACTCTTGAATTTCAAAGATTTACAGTTGATCTAACAATGAAAAAATTTCAGATTGCACTACTAGACATATATTTAGAAACATGTGACTGTGTTCTAAGGAATCACTGCATATGAATTATTAGGAAAAGAAAGCAAAAGAGAGATGCAATGATCAAAGACTGAGGACAGCGTTGGAAGAAATTTGAAAAATTTAAAAAATAATAGTGAAAGTACAAAGAAAGATTACAGAGACAAAAGGGTTATTTTAAATGCACAAAGTGAACTCACTTTTAATAAATCACTGTTCACTGAATAGAAATATAATATTTTAAAATTTCTATTTCTGTCATTCAAACACACATTTTGAGAGATACATTTTGAGAGATGCTGTAAATACTAGAGTCAGACCCATGGTTTCCATACATCGGAGCTCAAGTTTCTAATTCCAGTTAGTTGGTGACATACCAGAGGCAGAGCCATTCCTAGAAACTAGAATTGCTGAAGATTATTTTTCATTATTAATATATTATCCACATCTTGTTGGCCTAACTCTAACCTAGTGCACTTTGCCCATTTTCACACACTTCAATCTGATATTTAAAAGTTGCACATTGCTTTGGAAATTGCAAAATGTTTATACACATATGATTTCATCTGATTCTCAAAATAACCCCAAGAAGTATGTAGGTGTTAGCTCCGTTTTAGAATTGAGGAAATCAAGCTCCAGAAGTAACCTGATTAAGGTCTATGCCTAAAAATAGACAATAATAGTACTCAAGCCTAAGGCTGCTTATTCTAAGAATATCTTTGATAAAATTATAGAAGAAGAAGAAACAGCTGTAAAGGAAGCAGAAGGAGGAAGAAGAGGAGTGAGTAAGGAGGAGGAAGGCAGAGAAGGAGAGAAGGAAGGAAGAAAACTAAACCAAATCCTTGGAGTGAAGGAAAACGTGAGTCTAGCGCATTAGGACTCTGTGTCATAAAAGCCAGGGCTTAATATTTATTAAAACTCTCAGGTATTAAAATAAAATAGGAACTAATGAAAATAACTCAAGACCTTTTAAGCATATATTTAAGATCTAAGAGCTTGTTTTTAAATTACTTTCCACTAAATATTGAATCCTAGAGAAAAAATAAAACTGGAAGTTACATAGGGTTTTTTATTAATGACCTAAACTCAGAAAAACAATAATTTCACATCTTAAGCAGTTTTCACCTGTAACCCAAAGCACACAAATATTTATTTTCATTTTGTTCCTTCTAGAATATCCACTTAAATCTCTTCCTATGCACACCAGCCAAGGAATAAACAGGATTAACCAATTTTAGTTATGCAATACCTATTTAATATACAATCATTGCTTATTTTTAAAAGTTTATTTTCATTAAATTCTGATAAGGAAGTAAATGGAAGCATTTCCACTTATGATTTTTGCACTTCAGCAGCAGTCGAAGGTGACAATGATCACAAAAAGATCAGTATCCTTTTGATCCAAAAATATATCTGCCAGTACTCACTGGCCCATTTAAATGCTTCTCTAAATTGTTTAGGATAGTCACATTTGAACCAAATATATTGCGTGCAACCCCGGAAAGGTGTGTATATGAAGATCTAGTATATTGTTCCACATCTACCCAATTGTATGATGACTGTTTACTAGTTTTTAATAGTACAAATTAGGAACTATCTCTGTTTCAGTATTAGAATTTGTTAATAAATTCAATAAATTTTTAGAGTTGTTAATATTTATACTAGTGTTAAGTGAAATTTTCCAAAGGTTTCTCTCCAAGCAAAACTTTATGGAATCAGAAGATGTAAACAAAATCTTTGCCCGCCACTTCCTAACTATGCAAGTCATTTCAAATAACTAACATTAGTTTCCCATCCATACAGTAGGTTTATGAAGCCTAAGTCGATATCTTTACCATGCTGACATTAATGTACAGTGAGACAGTATATGTGGAAATATTCTCTACATCTGCGGTCCTCAACTTCGCCCCTTCTCTGGGCCGCGGACTTGCACCGGTCTGTGGCCTCTTTGGAACCAGGCCGCACAGCAGGAGTTGAGCAGCGGGAAAGTGAAGCTCCATCTATATTTATAGCCGCTCCCCATCACTTACATCACCGCATAAGCTCCATCTCCTGTCATATCAGCTAGGACATTAGTCTCCTAGGAGTGCGAACCCTACTGTAAACTGCGCATGCGAGGGATCTAGGTTGTGTGCTCCTTATGGGAATCTAACGCCTGATGATCTGAGGTGGAGCTCAGGCGGTGATGCTAGCGCTGGGGAGCGGCTGCAAATACAGATTATCATTAGCAGAGAGGTTTGACTGCACAGTCAATGTAATACACTTGAATAATCCTGAAAACATCCCCGCCCCTCACTCCGGTCTGTGGAAAAATTGTCTTCCTTGAAACCAGTCCCTAGTGCCAAAAGGGTTGGTGGCCACTGCTCTGTATCATACAGTGTTTGTCAACTCTGATTGCTATTCTTTTGTGCATGTATTTGCAAGTCTATCTATCTGTCAATCAAACAGCTCTTTGTCAGTTTACTCTTTTTGTGGAAAAGGTTTTACTCATGTCCCACGACATTAAAAATATCTTCAGTAGTATCTTGCCTACCAGAAATTTCCTCTATGCTTTCTTGTAAGAGCTAGCCTTCCTTTTTGCTTTTAGAGTGGCTACTGGGTAAGAACTCTATCACAGCTTTTAATTGCTGTGATTGCTTATGTCACACTTCTCTATCTTTTTTTCTTTCTTTTATATTTCTGGCTGCTTTTTATGAGTGTTTTGCCTTCTATGTGAAAAGGTTCAAATGACATAACCAAGTCAGAATAATATCCGTTAAAGTTCTCTAATAAACAGTAAGGTATTTTGCATATGCGGAATAGTATTATCACCAATCAGAACATGCTTTCTTCAGGACTTCTGACTCCTAAGTGATTGTTAGCAACGGTCTCCTACGGCTAAGTGCTGTGGAGATGCTTCATTAGTCCTGAAGAGGATTTGGGGTCAGTTGGAGGAAAATCTTTAAATTCTACACGGCTGAGGATTTACTGTATTATGTAACTAACTACACACTCATGAATTTAATGGGAATGTACCTACACATGTGTGTACATATCTGTACACACACATGACACATTGTGTACCAGGACATACCAGCTATGAATAACCAACAAATTGATCATTTTGTATGCTCTCAATATTGGTTTGTTTATTTGGGTGATATTTCTTTAGTAGTTATTAGCTCTATGTGTTTAATTTAGGTAACAAATAAATTCTATGTCTGTATACTTTGCAACATCAATTTAATTTTTTGCATATCTAATAAGAATTCTTTAAATAAGATATTTAGTTAATAAAAGGAAACACAAGTAAAAACGCACTTTGCAAATCAGTTGTGAATGTGAAGAACTGGGTGAATCTCTGAGAGGATCAGTAAGGGAGGCTACTGTGAAACTGCAGGAAGAAAGAGGAGTAAACAAATTAGTGAAGGAGACAGCACTCTGCGAGGCCATGGGGATACAGGTGAAGAATAACGGGCAATAAAGAAGAAAGGTCAAGTTCATATGGGTTAGTGTCCCCAAAGGTAACTTAGAACAGGGTATTTTTGGTTTGAATCATCAAAAGAGTGTTTTTCAAATTACTATGACAATGAAGAAAGGTAATTCTGTAAGAGGAAAACAAGCAAGAGTATTGAAATGAGAATCAGTTTGAAACCAAGTACTTCTGACTATGTAGTTACATAAGTCCTATATGATTATAAAATTGTCATTGTAGGAATTGGTTAACATGTGTGCACCATCTGGGGGATGGACACGCTTGAAGCTCTGACCCAGGTGCGGCACGGGCAACATACGTAACCTAAACATTTGTACCCCCGTAATATGTTGAAATAAAAAAGAAAAAAAAATATCTATAGAGCTCTTACAACTTGCCTAACATTCTATACGGCATGTGTATGACTCCCACAATGAGTTAGTTCAGTTATTATTCCCACTTCACAGACGAGGAGAATGAGTACAGGAAGGATAAGCAGTATGCTCAGGACTGTGTAACCAGCACATTGCTAAACAAAAACTTGAAAC
This sequence comes from Avahi laniger, assembly GCA_963575035.1. NCBI lineage: Eukaryota > Metazoa > Chordata > Mammalia > Primates > Indriidae > Avahi > Avahi laniger. The sequence continues at coordinate 15,677 of CAUYSK010070486.1, read as the reverse complement.
CGAGTGGTCTGAATGCAGAGCCTATACTCTTAACCACTTTGCTAACTAGATAGGTAATTTCAAGTTTAATTATTATTATTAATAATACAAAACTTATTAATTTACTTAATATTGCAAACTCCAGCATAGATAATAAACTATCAGTCTCCCCACGATGAACATTTGAAGAATACTTTCAAATATAGTTATAATGAAATCCCTTACTGATTGGGAAAATTTTGCTGAGAAACATAGTGGACTTATTTTATTGATAGATCACGACCCGAGGAAAGGCAAGCAACAAAATCGGAAATGGACTTCTTTCATTACTTGCCGAGCTGAGTCTTTTTGAGAAAATCAATTATGTTGTGAGTACACACGTGTGGACATTTTAAGGCCTTTTGTTTTCCCGGGAGAAATAAGGGATTTGGTTCCAAGGAAGGCTATTCAGAGCTATCATGCTCAGTGGCGTTACGTAAATGCACATTTTTATGTATTAAATTAGAGAGTGCTACAAAGCAGCACACGCTATTGATTTATCATGAGATAGAGAAGCAGTTAGGCCATCAAGGGTATCCCTTGGCACATCCCTTTCCTGTGATGAAATTTACAGTGAGAAAGTCAAGGATCCATAAAGAGGAGTCTAGGTGTTGTGGCCAGCGGGGAAAAGACTCAGTTCAAACTGCATGTTAATTCCTGCCGAGCAGGCTATTGAAGTGGTAATACTGTAGAGGCCTTGCCTCTGGCTTTGCCATTTGTAGCTCTCAGCCTAGATGTTCACTACCCATCAAGGACATTATTCAGCCAGCAGTACAGCCTCTGCGCTGGCCACTTCGTCTGGAACCAAACTTTGACGGTTACAGGCTCTGAATAATAGTTGAGAAACATTGAAATATCTTATATGGTGCCAAACATTTCTATATCTTCTGTCATACTGTTTATCTGAACTTTATTTATTTTTAATATCATTATTATCCTAAAATGTTTTTCAGGTCCCCAAATTATCTCTTTGCCATGAGCAAAATATTAATAGAGCATTGTCTTTTCCTTAAATCTGTGCAAATTTCATTTCAGCAGTGAATGCTTTGGGAGCAAAAAGAATAGAAAGTGAAGGCTTCGTCATCATGCTCCACATTCTAGAAATCTAAACACAAGTCATAGTCCCCTTTAAATATAATTTTGAAAAAATAACTTCATGGAGCCTCTACTATCTGAATCGATGTTGTTCTTGGAAATAAACATGGACCATACAGTCATGCTCAGAACGGAGTTTACATCTTGGTCAAAATATGCTAGGTAAATGTTAATAGGGCAAAGTCACCAGATAAAAATTCTATAGTGAGATTACCTAAAATTCAACATGCCCAAATTTGATTATTCTGTATGAAGACTATTTCTGAGAGAAAGAAGAATTCTAGCATGCTTACTCTAGGTGAATCCTCATAAGCCCACGAACAAAAAAAGATCAAAATATTTTGTTCCCTGTTTCTCACATGGAAGTCTGAATGAAAAATCAAAGTTGGAGTTCAGTTCCTATAATTTTTATAGCAAATGTTTTTGCTACATTTCACTTCCTCTCTTTCCTTTGGAGTGAGCTAATCTCTGATCACATGCAAGATGTTGCGACGTAACACCAAGAGCACTGATATGTGAGATCCTGGGTCGAGTCCTACTCTGCTGGTCGCTAATAATAAAAAATGGCACATCACTGCCTCGTAGACAATACATACTTTTCAGTATTTTCCTTTTACATTATTTTATTTATTTGTGGATATATGAAAGTGTTTTTATGAACTTTGAAGTGTGCAGCACTTTCAAAATAATCTGATTGTATAAAATATTTAGATCCTTTTGTAGCCCAAGGATTAGGACAATGAGATTTTCCTCTGATTGTCAACCCCTTTTTCTCCAGGTTGCAGTATAGACAAACAGAAGATTAAAGGATTTTAAAGATCATCATTCTTTAGATTCCACACCTGGCCTTAGGGCTCAGCCCTAACCTTCTGGCTCATTTCTTGCTCAAGAAATATGTATATTCTTGTTAAGTAGTGAGAAATCAATCGTATAGGAAAGGTAGTTGCAGAACAGCAGTCTTCATAAAATCAAACTTTTATTCACTTGTACACAGTACCATGTAATCTTCATCTATTTTAACAGCTTATGGCATATATAACAGAATATTAGATTTTGTTTCATATTGGAAGAGATTGACAAGAGATACCACGGAATGATTTCTTAAGTAGGACATTGAACCAGGCTCCAGGCTGTGCTGCACAGAAATAGTTGTATAAACTACAGAAGACTGACAAGCAGTGAGATAGTGATACAATGGCCAAAGGATGAACATGAGAAAACTGTATATGAGTTCATCTCTCTCCAAGTTCCCTCCAGTGCTAAAGCACCAAGATTCTTTCTATAGTCTATAAAATATGCAAAATATAGAAATAAAACAATGAATGCCCTAAGGTTGTCTCGGTGTTTGAAAACACAAAGCATAGATAGCAAAAGACTTTGGGGAATGGATAAAATAGAGAGAGAAAAGATGAAAGAATTGGTAAGAACAAAGAAGTAGAAATAAAGAAAAACCATGGCAAGTTTAATCAAAAGGGAAAATGCTAAATATTTAAGCGACAAGAGTAGTTACAGTCTAAAACAAAAAATAAACATTTTAACAAGCTTTTCTAAATATCCAAAAATGATGGAAGAGGTGTGTTCTTAGAAACCATCAGTGTCTTATAATTGCCATTTCCTTTGGGAATTCTTTAAAGAATAATGATATATTCAATGAATGTATATAACCATTATGGTTTAAAATCTCTATAGCATTAATTTATTATTTATCTAAGAGGTTCAAGTACACAATATATTTTTATCCCAAACCAAACATCTAGTCATTTTAGGATTTGAAAGACTATTAGAGATCATTTGACTCAATCCTTTAATTATTCAAATGAGCAAACAGTGCCACAGATAATGTGAAGAGTTTACCCAAGAACCTACACATTAGCAGTGGAAGAAATACGACACAAATAAAAGACTTCAAACCCCTAGGTAAACCTGCTGTTTCTCTCTGTGAGTTCAGTTTCAGTATATTTGTTTTTCTCACAAGGACCTTCCTCAATGCATGTAAGCATTTTACAGAATATTAAGTACCTGACTTAGAGACTAATGTAAGAGATACTGAAAAGCAAGATATTCCAAAAGTTACACCAGAAAAAAAGGAGAAAAGTAATGATCTTTCATGTATTTATCACATAAGCAAATAGGAAAAGAAAATGGCTAATGATAGAAATCTTATAGTATTAGTCCAATTTAAAGACTGTGTAAAGATTTCTTTCTTGAATTCTGTCAAATTTCATTTTGTTTTCCTCTCTAGACAAATTCTATTTAAACTATCACCTGAAGGTGGTGAAATTGTGGCAATGCTAACCACCAGGCACATATCCTTCAAGTCATCTCTGCCTAACTGGTGAACTTAGTGTCTAACCCATAGCAGATGCTCAATGATTGCTAACTTCTTTTCTGTTTTTAAAAAAGTCAATTTCAAGTCACATTTACACAGAGTAAAATTTATTCCATTCATGTGGAGAGTTTGATGAGTTTTGTCAAATGTATACTATCTCAAAACTGTCACCACAATCAAAATTGGGATCAATTCCATCACTCCCCAAAGTTTCCTCCAGCCGCTTGGCTGCCTGGCTTCCCCCTGACCCCAACTCCCCATCTTTGGCCCAGGGCGGGCGTTAACCTGTTTCTGTTTCTACAGCTTTCCCTCTTACAGAATGTCATATAAATAGAATCACACAGGACATGCAGACTTTTGTGTCTGATTCCCTTTACTTATCATAACAGTCATTAGATTCGTTCATATGGTTGTGTGTATCAGTACTTTTCCCCTTTTTATTGCTGAATAGTATTCCAGTGTATGAATACTGCACAACTTATTTATCCATTCACCGTAAGCATTTTATGCTGCTCCCAGTTTGGGAGAATTATCAATAAAGCAGTTATGAAAATTCATGTATAGGTTTTTGTATAGACCTATAACTTTTTTTTAAATTCCAGAATATTATGGGGGAACAAATGCTTTGGTTACATAAATTGTCTTTGCAACACCTGAGTCAGAGCAACAAGCATGTCCATCCCCCAGACAGTGCACAACATACCCGCAGGTGTGAATTTTCCCATCTTCTTCCCTCCTTCCCACCTGCGTGACACCCAATGAATGTTACTTCCATATGCGCACATAAGTGTTGATCAATTGGTACCAATTTAATGTCACAAGAACAGAGACATAGACCTTTGGAACAGAACTGAGAACCCAAATATAAAACCATCCTCATATAGTCATCTGATCTTTGACAAAGCAGACAAAAACATACACTGAGGAAAAAAATTCCTATTCCATAAACGGTGCTGGGAAAATTGGATAGCCACATGTAGAAGACTGAAACAGGATGCGTGCCTCTCACCCCTCACAAAAATCAACTCACAATGGATAACACACTTAAACCTAAGGCATGAAACAAACCGTAAGAATTCTAGAAGAAAATGTTGGGAAAACTCTTACAGACATCAGCGTAGGCAAAGAATTTATGAAGCAGATCCCAAAAGCGATCACGATAACAACAAAAATAAATAAATGGGACCTAGTCAAATTAAAAAGTGTATGTACAGCAAAAAAAAAAAAACTATCATTAGAGTGAATAGACAACCTACAGAATGGGAGAAAATATTCACATGTTATACATCCGATAAAGGGCGGATAATTAGAATCTATACAGAACTCAGGAAAATCAACAAGAAAAAAATCAAACAAATGCATTAAAAAGTGGGCAAAGGACATGAACAGAAACTTTTCAAAAGAAGACAGACTAATGGCCAACAAACACAGGAAAAATTGCTCAACATCTCCAATCTTCAGGGAAATGCAAATCAAAACCACAATGAGACCTATAACATTTTAATGTAAGAAATTGTGGTTTAGAAAATACAAGATACATTACAGACAAATACTGGAGGGAAAATCAAAATAAAAACAGCACCCATATTACTGTGTGGGGCCAGATGTGCTAGGGATATACTCAAAGGACATCATTCCTGAATATTCTTACTGTCTCCTTTATTTGACCATGTGGCGGGAATTGTGGCAGAGATGAGGAGAGTAAAAGGAAAAGAGTGACCGGAGCAGTGTCTTGAATTTTTTAGCCAACTGCCTTATTCACTATAGCTCTATTCTCTAATAATTGTATAATAGTAATAATGATAGCAATAATATAATTAGGAATAAGAAAAATAGCTAACATAAACATAATGTCTAATATGCACCAAGAATTATTCTAAGTATTTTGCCACTATTAAATCACCTAATTCTTTTATCAGCTCTTAGTATTAAATTATCATTCTTGGCCGGGTATGTTGGCTCACACCTGTAATCCTAGCACTCTGAGAGGTGGAGGCAGGAGGATTGCGTGGGGGATAGGAGTTTGAGATCAGCCTGAGCAAGAGAAAGATCCCGTCTTTACTAGACATAGAAAAAATTAGCTGGGCATGATGGTACGCGCCTGTAATACCAGCTACTCTGGAGGCTGAGGCAGAAGGATCGCTTGAGCCCAGGAGTCTTAGGTTGCTGTGAGCTAGGCTGACATCGCTGCACTGTAGCCTGGGTGACAGAGAGAGATCCTGTCTCAAAACAAAACCAAAACCAAAAACAAAACAATAAATTAACACTGTTATCATCAATTGCAGAACTAAGACCCTGAGAGGAAAAGAGACTGGGCCAAGTTCACATAGCAAGGGCTGACTCCAGGATTCGTGTTTTTAAACCCCACTCAATACCACTGTAACAAAATAACTATGTTATTAACAAATTAAGGTCTTTATAATTAGTGCATTTATGAGAGACACAATTCTCACCTTTAGGCAGAACACAAGAAACAGAATCCAGCCAGGATTTGAAAATAGATTGTAGCTCCAACTTACTGTCTGCATGTGTCCTGAAGGGAGTTCTGTCGCACATCTCAGACACGGCTGCATGCAGAAACTAAAGCTATGACTCTTCTTTCATTAGACAGAAATTTCTCCAAATGAATTTCAGGATTTAAGTTTTTCTAATTACCTGAATCAAAAAGTATTATGCTGATACTACTTTCTTTTGTTTATATTCATACAAAACTCCATATAACATAGACTCAAGAAAGTAGTTACCACTAGAAAAATGATTTTCATGTTTAATGTCAAAAATAATTTTATATCTCTTCTCCATTTACTTGAAAAAAATGCAATGGGGACAATATTTAGAGATAGGCCTAGAGACTGAAAGTTTGCTTAAAGTTAAGAAAAATTGAAATCAATAAGATTACTCATATTATTTTATTAAACATATAAATTTAATGAGCAATTATAAAAAGAGGAAACGTAAGAATCAGTAAATTCTCATTTAATAAGTGATTCAAATCTATGGATTTCTTAAATAAACAATTCATATTATCTCATCATTAAAATTTTCAGTACAGAATGATGTTATAGTTGTCCTTAGTTCATAAATGAAATTCTCTTTAATATGTTTTCAATGGCTTTTCTCACAATTTATCTGTTTATTACCTAGATAAGCAAACGAACTAGGCTGGGTACAAATTAGAGCATATCATTATCTACAATCAATACTGACTGTTACAGGTTGAATTGTGTCCCCTAAAATGATACGTTGAAGTCCTAGCCCTGGAAACTGTAAATGTGCCTTTATTTGGAAACAGTGTCTTCACACATGTCATTGAGTTAGGATGTGAGGTTGTTAGAGTGGGCCCTAGTGTAGGTGACTGGTGTCCCTATAAGAAGAGGGAAATTTGGACACAGACACCTAACAGAAAACAGGAGACCGTGTGAAGACACAAAGGGCAGGTGGCCATGTGGAGACAGAGGCAGAAATTGGAGGGGACTATCAGAAACTGGAAAAGAGAAGGCAATATCCTCCTCCAGAGACTTCAGAGGGAGAATGTCCCTTCCAACACTTTGATTTCAGACTTCAGCCTCCAGAACTGTGAGACAAAAAGTTGCTACTGTTTTATGCCACTAAGTTTGTGGTACTTTGTTATGGCAGCTCTAGGAGACTGATACAGTGACAAATAGCAAGTGTATTGCCAAAGGTTTTAAAGGAACATTGTAAAATCCCCGCTTCTTTATACTAGTGATCAATTTATTGATCATCAACATAGTGATAGTCAAGTTCAATAGTATTGCTATAAGTAGGCAGCCAAGAAGCAGGGTATCAAATAAGAATCACATCCTTCTGAAGGACAGGCAAGTGTTTTGATTTTTGGACCTCTTACTGGATTCACATTAAGGTCCTTGATTTCATATGCAAGCATTTTCCAATTTTCCATAACATGAAGTCTCCTGTTTGTCTGATATATGCTGACATCGTTTGCTCATTCCAAGGTTATACACCACTAGATTGTGTCAAATGAAGGTGGAATTGAAGTTTTATGCAAAAGGAAATCGTGTACTAATGAAGAGGTTGTAAAAAAGAAACTTTCCATCAAAATCTTCACTTTGCCCTTTTTCTAAAGAGTTTGAGGAAATAGGAATGTCCTGAGGGTTGTCTGACACCTGATGAAAGCAAAGAAGGTGAATATCAAAATGATACACTGAGGCCCTGTGCCTGCACTCAAAACATTGTTGGCACAGTTGCTGAATATTTAAACTATCCCATTCAGCCATCACAATGCATGAAAGGAGCAGCCATTGTATTTATGTTAAATATTCCGCGGCTTATTAACTTGGCGAAATTTATCTCTACCTTTCCCTCTGCCCAAACGTAGAATCCCAATAGAATTATCACCTTCAGATTCTAACAATCAATACCAGGTTTTAAATATTCTGTAGTAATAAACTTGGAAGGAACATCGTCAGATTGGCTAATTCAGTGAGGCTATTTTACTTGCAGATGAGCTAGATTCGATTTGTTACCTGCCAAGTGTGGCAGCTCAATACTGGGCCGGTTATTCAAGGATCAGGGGGAAAGTGGTGCTAAATGAGCCTGGCTGTCAACACGTCCCCTCCCTGAAGCAGCAGCCTTTCCTGGATGGAACCTTCTTACCCAAATCCGTGAGCACATCATTCTTCCACCTGCTAACGGGGTGGCTGAAGTTACAACAAACCAATTCCACCCCATGTATAGATTTACACTCTGTTTCTCTAGACATCAATCTGAGTTAAATCTCTCCTTCTCTTTTTATCTTCAGTTTCGGCATAGATTCTTTTATTTCTTATTTTTATGAAAAGGAAAAAATTAAAGGAGCAGGAAGAGAAATCACTTGAAAATGTTATTAAATATGGAAAACACAGCTAGTTTCTAATTGAATATTTTTTTAAGTTGATAGAGCCAACAAGAAAAATGATTCATTTTTTATTCAATTGCTTCATGTAACTTTTCATACATGGATGGAAGTTCTACATGGGGAATAGATTCTATGGTGGAGATTAAACCTGAGCTGACAAACGAGAACTGCTGGAATCATTAAGTCTGTCATTCTGTTCTCTATACACCATACTCTGCAAAGACGTAACGGCACAGGCCCCCACTGACGTGAGATTCCTATAGCACCTGGACTCAAAGCTATAAGAAAGGGTAGTAATGACAGTTCCATGATTATTTCCTTTCTGGTCAATTTCAATCAGTTCCTTAATGTGACTTTAATGATGTTTTTTAGTGTTCATTTCTTTTTATTTTTTTAACATTATACAAATAGCAGTTCTCTTCAAACCACTGTGATTTTTTCATTAGGATGATTATAATGGAAAATGACTCTCAGTGGAAATGGATGAGACACTCTTGTTATCCATGCACCATTGTTACTACACACTAATTGCTCCAGTCTGTCATGCGAATGAGTATTTAAGGAGATTTTAATCCCTGAACCACCACATTCATTGTAATTCTGTATGCTAAAGATCCTTATGACATTACAGTGATAAAATTGGTAGCATTGCACACATGCCCAGATCTCCTAAAATTCAAGCATATTTAAAGTGTTTGGATGCATTTTAATTTGTAAATAATTTGCTTCTAAAATAAATGGCTGTGTGCTAAGTTATAGTTTGGAGTAAACTTCCCAGTTAAACTTTCATGAATACAGCTTAAGAGAGGATTGAATTCTTTGGTTGATTTCTTGTTCTCATTTGCAAACTATGCTTCAATTAAGCTTCTAGTATGGGTAGGCGGATATGAATAAGGTCCAACTATCACAGCTTCGTGCTCCTATGAGAAAGATGTCAACTGCACTGAACTCATCAGGACAGGGATTTAGGTCATTAACTCAACCATAGATTTAAAAGCATTTCGAAAAGTGGGTCAGTTTGTCAAAGGTACAAACATGACATGACAAAGCCATTTCTAAAACCGAAGTGCAAAATTACAAGTCACATCAAAAGTAATCAATGCAGTTCATTATAAAATCTGTTGTTTGGGGCAACTACAGCAAAGTTCAAAGTAAAAGGTATACTTGTCTCTATCTAGGGATGATAAAAAGGTTAGAATGGTGAGATAACAACATTATCAAAGAGTTGTAAATATATGACATACTGTGCTGGCATTTAAAAGGTTTTTTTTTTTTTTCAGCCCAGGACTTGTAACAACAGAGCAATGGATTTTACAAACACTATTAATTAGATGCAAATGGCTGCAAGGGAAACAGAACCTTTCAGTTTTTGAGAACCAGAGCTTAAATCTGAAATATTGTATATCATGACATGGAAACCATATTGCCAGTTGAACATACTGAATTTTTGTACAGTGTCTCAAGGAAAAGTCGTTTGAGTTAGCATGACTGCAACTGCTTGGAAGCAAGTGTGAAGCTGCCAGGGCTAGATAGCAAAGTGGTGCTAAGATTGCAAGCACTGAAAACCACAAATGCAGTGAAAGAATGTGTACAAAAATGACAGAAAAGATACAAATGGAGGCAGAAGGACGTTCCAGGAGTCCACTTTCAATGAATGACTGATTAATTGTGAAGAAAAACAAAATGAAATTGTTGTACCACTATCTTAACTAAAAGTTTAACAACCATCATTTTTAACTTGTAGATAGAGCTTAGGGAAGTCAATAATGCTCCGCATATGTAAAAACTATTGTTCTGGTAGAAAGAACTCAAACTCACCTTAAGCTTTGTGGATAAATGAAGAGAGAGACAGATCAGGATGACTCTGGAGGCTGATTTCTCCCCTTTCCAGCTCTTTATCAGAGACAGCAGGTCAGAGTTAGCTTAAGGAAGCACAGCCTGTCGCCAGGCCTGGGGCTACTGGTGCTTCGTCAAAGAGGCACACAGTCATACAGAAGATCTCCTTTCCCACAGGTAACTGTGGAGCGGGACCTCTCTCCAATGGCCACTGGCTACCTGGCATGCAAGGTTCAGGCCAAGCCTGAACACACCTCTACATGAAATGAGATCATCTTAAGGAAGTGAGTGTACTTTTCTATATCTCTGCTTATAAGGATTTCCCCAATAGACCCTACTTTATAGATTCATCTTGCATATAGTGTGTGTGTGTGTGTGTGTGTGTGTGTGTGTGTGTGTTCCTTTTGCAGGGCAAATTTTAATCATTTCTCCATCCTTTGACTTCTAGGCTACTGACCTTTGAAAACCTCAGCACTTCAATGTAAGTACAAATGAGTTTAATCAAACTCTGCTTAATTGCCTGCAGACTCTTTCTCATTGCTTAAATCTGGATCTAAAATGGCAAGTGTTGTGAATTCTGACGATATGGTATTGTGACTTTTGTTTCTGACATCCTCTATTCTCTAGGGTTCCTAAATCCGAGGGATGTTGGTCCTGTGCTATCTGCAGTGAAAAATCCATCTGTAATGGGAGAGAATCGAGAGGAAGAGAAGGGCTTTGATAATTCCTAGATTCAGTTTTCTCTGAAGCCAGTTTCGCTCTTGTACTTTCCCTATTTGTTATTAAGCCAAAGAGGTTTGATGAACATTGGGATGTTCAAGAATGCTTGAGATGAAGTGAGAGAGTGGGTGAGTGGGTGGGTGAGTGAGTGAGGAGTAAAAAAAAAAGAAAAAAAGAAAGAATAGTTGAGATGAGAATTGCAAGATGAGTAGAAAATGCCCATGTCTGTGTGTCGCGTATGTGTAGCTTAAAAATAGTGAGGGCCAGAAGAAAATCTGGCAGTACCCTGGAATGGGGGATAAGCTGGGCACTGAAATGCAAAGGCATCCATAGAGAGAGAGACATGCCACATTCAAGGAACTGCACATAATTTAGTAGGACTTAAGCCTTGAGAGGTTGGATATATCAGGTAGGGAAAAAAATGGGAGGAAGCGTGCTTACCATGCACCAAGCACAGCTCTGAGCATACACATCCATCATCTTAGTGCTCTCTAATCCTCATAGCAACGTTACGGAACAGGTGCTGCGTTAGCTTAAGGAAGCACAGTCTATCCTGTGTTAGGGATAGCCCGGGGCCTTTGACTTAGTAACTGAATGCACAGAGTTGGGAAAAACGTGCGTCTGATTTTAGTAAACTACTCTTTTGTGATTTAAATTAGACAGAAGTTTACAGAATCTTACTTTTAAAAATATTATAGGAAGCTGGTATTTATTTAAAATTAATAACAGCAATTATGATGTGAAAGACGTGTACTTTGATTTTTCTCTTCCATCCCTCTCCTCCAACCCAACCTGCCTACTGTGTGCACACACCCCGTGAGAAATCCTTCCATCCACAGTGGGTATATCTACCTTTTCATCCTGTTTTGAATAAAGACAGATAATTAATGAAGAGATCATTTGAAATAAAAATTTGCCTTTATATAATGATAGATTAAATTTTTAAACATTTTATTCACTCAAATTTCATAATGCAGCATTTATGTAAGTTTCCCTATAATGATTAATATTTAGAAAAAGTTCAACATTAAAAATTAAAAATATTAAAAGTTAAAACTAAATAATTGTTTAGTGGAAACAACTCATTTAATGGAGGATATTTTTTTAACCTCTGCAGCATAAACTGTCCTTTGGGGGATAAGTAAAACTTCCTAGAACTGCTAATGTTCATTCTATAGGTGTTTGTAAAACTTATCAAATATTCGAAGTGCAAACACACACATCTTTGCTCTATCAATATTTATAGCCTGAAAACACATTATTGTTGCAAATATGTCAGGGCAATGAAAAATATCCATTTACAGTGGGGATATATAACAAAGGGCAGTTGAACGATATAATTTATTTCTATCCTTTATTGAATGACTCATAAGTAATAAGAAATGAAGCTACAAGTAAGTTATGAAGGTCATCTCCTCTCATGTATGAAAATACATAAATTGTTTATATCATTATCTGCTGTAAAACACTCTTTCCACTGAGAATTCTGAAAATTATGAGCCAGATGTCTGGACTCTATACTGTGAAAGTGCCCCAAATTGGCTTTCAATAAGCCTTGACCATGTGCACATTCTTCTGTGCTTTTCGAAAAATACAGACATGGCTTAGACTAAATACCTCTGCTTTTCTTAATTTAAAGTTGTATTAATATGTCATTTGACCCAGTTAAGATGGAGGCAATCTCTAGCTGATATGAAACAGGTTAGAACTTAGTATCTATCATTAGGATAGATAATAATAGCTCATATTTCTATTATTATTTATCATTTTAAATACACATTAAGTATTTAAGTATTTTTTAATTATCATTTTAGGAACGCTATAGTGTGTTTTTTTTAAAAAGGTCCTCACATAGCATTAATATTCCATTTTAACACTTGAGAAAACAGGCTCAGAATGGGTATTTAATTTGACAAAAGTCCCACAGCTTGTAAGCAGTCTAAACAGAAGTTCAACAATCTAAATTCCTGGATTTGTCCACTTTTGGGTATATTATAGTTTCATTACAGAAGAAATATTAATGAAAATTAACACTTCGGAATGCTATAAGCATTTTGCATGGATTGTTATATTTAATCCTTTCAACTATTCATATAAGTAGATAATTAATAAGCATATTTTACATACGAGGTGACTGAGGCATGCTTGGGTAAGCTATGAAACTCCTCGTAGGTGGCAAAGATGAAATTTGAAGTCAGGTATCCTTTAATCCAGAGCCTATGATGTTAAATAATGCACTTGTAGAAAAAGTAACATTGTTATCCAGGTCAGGGTTTCTCAACTATTAATGAGCTGCGGCTCACCTTGATATATTATTAACATGCAGATTCTTGCTGAGTAGGTGTGGGTGGTTCCTGAGATTCTGCATTTTCAACACACTCTCAGATGATGCCAATAAGCTAGGTCACTTGCTGTTTATCATCCGATGTTTTTTTTTTTTTTATACTCATTACTTGCTTACAGATATTTTTCCTTCTACCTTTGTTTTTTTTCTACCTTCATTTTTGAGCTACTTTTCCCTTTCCTTCCGTTCTCTTCCCTTTCCTTCCCTTCCCTTTTTCTCTCTCCCCCCTCCCACCTCTTATATACCCTTTCTTCTCCTACACCAACACCTAAGTCTTTTTTTTTAAATTTTGGAATATTATGGGGCACAAACATTTTGGTTATGTATAATGCCTTTGCCTTGCCCAAGCCAGGGCTACAAGCGTGCCCTTCCCCCATACAGTAAATTCCATGCCCATTAGTTGTAACTTTACCCATCCCCGCCAGCCCCCTCCCACCTGACTGGTACCTAGTAAATATTACTTCCATCTGAGCACCTTAGTTGATCAGTTAGTACCAGTATGACGGCAAGGACATGTGGTGCTTGTTTTTCCATTCTTGTGATACTTCACTTTGGAGGATGGGCTCAAGCTCTATTCACAATAATATAAGAGATGCTAGTTCACCATTGTTTTTTGTAGTTGAGTAGTATTCCACGGTATACATCTACTACATTTTATTACTCCATTCACGAATTCATGGGCACTTGGGTTGTTTCCACATCTTTGCAATTGTGAATTGTGCTGCCATAAACATTTGAGTGCAGATGTCTTTATTATAGAATGTTTCTTTTTCCTTTGGGTAGATGCCCAGTAATGGGATTGCTGGATCAAATGGCATTTCTATTTTTAGGTCTTTGAAATGTCTCCAAATTACTTTCCACAAGGGTTGTACTAATTTGCAGTCCCACCAGCAGTATAACAGTGTTCCAATCTCTCCACATCCATGCCAGCATTTGTTATTTTAGAACTTTTTGATAAAGGCCATTGTCACTGGAGTTAGGTGATATCTCATTGTGGTTTTGATTTGCATTTCCCTAATGATTAGAGATGTTGAGTACTTTTTTGTATGTTTGCTAGCCATTATTATGTCTTTGTTAATATTCTTTAGTTCTATATAGATTCTTGTTATCAGCCCTTTATTGGATATGTAGCATGTAAATATTTTCTCCCATCCTGTAGGTTATCTATTTGTTGTAATGATAGTTTTCTTGGCTGTACAGAAGCTTTTTAATTTGATCAGGTCCCATTTATTTGTTTTTGTTGCTGCTGTGATTGCTTTGGGGGTCTTCATCATAAATACTTTGCCTAGGCCAGTATCTGTAAGAGTTTTCCTAACATTTTCTTCTAGCATCCTTAGGTTTCACATCTCACGTTTAAGTCTGTTATCCAACGTGGTTTTTCTGAGAAGTGAGAGGTAGGGATCCAGTTTTCCCAGCACCATTTATTGAAAGGAGATTCTTTTCCCTCATGTATGTTTTTGTCTGCTTTGTCAAAGATTAGATGACAATATGAGGATAGCTTTATATCTAGGTTCTCAGTCCTGTTCCAAAAGTCTACATCTCTGTTCTTGTGCCAGTACCATGCTTTTTGGGTTACTATAGCCTCATAGTAAAGCTTGAAGTCTGGTAGACTGATGCCTCCCAATTTGTTCTTTTTGCTTAAGATTACTTTGGCCATATGAGGTCTTCTCTGGTTCCATATGAAGCATAGAATTATTTTTTCTAGATCTGTAAAGAATGATGACAGTATTTTGATAGGGATTACATTAATTCTGTAGGTCACTTTAGGTAGTATGGACATTTTAATAATATTGATTCTGCCAATCCATGAACATGGTAGGGTTTTCCATATGTTTACATCTTCCACATTTTCTTTTCTCAGTGTTTTATAGTTTCCTCTATATAGGTCTCTTACCCCCTTTGTTAAATATATTCCTAAATATTTAATTTTCTTTGATGCTATTGTGAAAAGTGTTGCATTTTTTATTTGATTTTCAGCTTGATCGTTATTGGCATATATGAATGCCATTGATTTGCATGCATTGATTTTGTATACTGAGACTTTGCTGAATTCATTTATTGATTCCTGTAGTCTCTTGGTTGAATCTTTGGGATTTGCTAGATATATCATATTGTCAGCAAAGAGTGAGAGTTTGACCTCTTCTGCCCCCATTCAGACACTCTTAATTCCCCTCTGTTGTCTGATTGCTCTGACAAGGACTTCCAGCACTATGTTGAATAGAAGTGGAGGTAGTGGGCAACCTTGTCTGGTTCCAATTCTAAGTGGGAATGTTTTCAATTTTTCCCCATTCAGAATGATATTGGCTGTGAGTTTACTGTATATGGCTTTAATAATTTTGAGGTATGTCCTATCTATTCCTATTTTATTAAGAGTTTTTATCATAAAAGTGTGCTGGATTTTGTCAAATGCTTTTTCTGCATCTATTGAAAGAATCATATGGTCTTTGTTCTTGCTTTTA
>CAUYSK010070485.1:0-17559 GCA_963575035.1 Avahi laniger | reverse complement strand
AAAAAAAAAAAAAAAAAAAATCTAGTTACTGTGCTTGCAGGAAATATCCCATCCCCCCGAAGTATCTGTGGCTGAGACACTTGCAGAGGGGGCCCCAGTCTAAATCCCCTTGTCATCTGGAGCAAGGGGTTCTGTTCTGGGAGTTTTCATTGAGGAACAAACACTACTGGGTTATCAGCAAGCCCTAGTGCCAGTCATTGGTCCCAAAGGATTACAGATGGTGCCAGTGTTTTTGGGTATAGAGGTGGCATTCGGACAGATGGAAAAAGGTTCATAAAGAGGTTTAAGATAGTTTCTTTGTGAAAAAAATAAATATGTATTTATTTTGGTCAGGCTAAAATTGGGGAAGTTCTACAGGGAAAATTCCATATGGTAACATGGGTTTATTATTGGGCAGAACCACTTTGGGTCTCTTCCTTTTGACGTTTAATCTGTAGTATCTTACAAATATAAACACAAATGAATACGCAGTCACAATTTAACACAGTTCACTAAAGGGAGAGAAGCTACTTGTTCATTTTGAATGTTAATACTCAAAGGAAAGAAAACAGGGTAAAATTCCTGAAGGCCACTGCAAAAATCATTGCATGTTCTTTCTCTTTTCCTTTTTTCTTACGTTTTCTTTCCTTTTTTTTTTTTTTTTTTTATTTTTTAAGACAGAGAATGAGCCAGAGTGTCATGGGAAGCCATTCTTTAATAAATGAGGACTCTTGGAAGCTGTAGATGCAATTTTCTAAAGTGATACTCCAGTGGCTTGAAAAGAAATGCAAAACCCGAAGTACTCATTTCATCTCTGTAAGGTGCTTACCTTGGGAGAACTTAGCGTACTGGATTTTCTAAAAGGCTACTCCTCGTAAGGAAACCTCAGGTAGCTTTTCAGACCACCACACCATGGGATATCATTAAAGGAGAGTCTGCCTTGTTGAATCATCAGAATGTACTGAGAGAGGAGAGGAAAGAATGAGAGAGAGGGAAAAGAAAAGGAGTGTGAGAAGATAAGAAAGGCAGCGAGGGGAGAGGCAAGCAGAGAAGGGGGAAAGCAGAGAGAGCAAGGAGGCAGGGGCCCACCAATAAAAGACTCTTAAAACAATTTCTTAAGGCCAGAACCTGCTGCTGTACACAAAACAAGAATGGGATACAAGAGGGTGTGGAGCAGTTGCACGCCTGTGCAAAAAGGCATTCTAAAACTTCAGTTGTACCGTTTATTTAGTGAGCATTTTTGACTCATCTTTCGTATTACTAAGCAGTTAGACATATTTTCACTTTCCTTGCGTTTAGGTCCCAGTTTCAGATTTGAACTTTATTCATTGATTCACTCACTATTTTTCTATATGTTTATAATACAAATGAACTCTTTTTTTGTTTCTTTTTATTTTTCTTTTGGGTTTGGTGGTTACGGTGATTGGCACAAAATCTTTTTTTATGTTACATCTTACACTAAATATTAAGGATGCCTCAAATCACAAACCCAGTAGGATCATCAGCTGCCCAGGCCTCTATTGGTAATCAGTGAAATGAAATTCAAATACATTATGGATTGGTTCTTTTTTATACGGTAAATATGAAGACTAAGGAAAGAGCCAAACTTGTTGATAAGAGTATAAACAGAAGACTGATTCATGATTTGTCCATTTCTGTTCCTGGTCACAATCCTCAGGACCTTCTGGTGAGCAAGGAGAATAGAGCAGCATGAATGAGCTGGGCGTAGTAACAATTTAAAAAGCAACCCCAGTGTCGTTTCCTTTAAAAACCTGCCCATCTCATTCATTATACAACATATTACAGAAAAGAAAGGGGAAAGCCAACGTTCCTTTCATCTTTCTTTGAAAACAAATGAGGTTTTAAAATTTGAAATTAACTCACAAAACTCCAGGAACACCTCGAGATACTGAAACCCTACACCACTTTGGGCTCAGGAAGACCACGTCACAAACTGGTCAAGTCTCTGCTTCATCTGCTGTGTGGACTGATTTCAGGATTCTTATGAGCTTCAAGTCGCTCAAGGGCAATGTCAGTAATTTATTCCAAGCACAGAAAGGACTGTATCTGCATCCTCACTCTAGGGACCTCTCCGTGCTTGTAATTCACGTAGGCTGAATCCTTGTTTAGAAAAATAGCTCTGTGACCTCTGAGTGTGAAAGGGCCTGGTTTGGAAGGACAGGACGAGTCCCGAGGGAGGCAACATGCTCTGTGTAGGAAAGTGAGAGAAAGTTTGAGTTTGCCTGGGCGGCCTGAGAGGGGAGCAGGGGACCAAAAGCAAAGAGAAGAGGGACAGGAGAGATGGAGGCCAGCTAAGGAAAGGGAGGTGGGAAGCAAGGGAGCTCCAAGGAACACCCTGCAGGAAATCCTCCAAGGCACACTGGCCAGTACTCTCCTATGGTGCTATCTGACATGCGGTTTCAAGTGGCCATCAGTCTGGGCTACACACAACCTCATCTTTATGTTAATCAAGTCTGCTCTACACAGCTGCCTTGGGTGGACTTCCTTTGGGGAAAGAAAAGGAAGAAAGGGTGTCATGTTTGGGTTGAGGTGACCAGCAGGGGCACGGAGTAATCACAGATACCGAGGAGTATTTAGAAGCAGGAGATGGCGCAGAAGCTGGCTGGGCAGGGATGAACCCAGAGGACCACATGGAGTGGCCCGATACTATTTAACTTTGACTATAAAGGAAAGGGCAACTCTGGAAGTCCACAGGCATCTGGGCTATAGGGCTTGAAAGGAAGGAAAGAACCCTAGAACTTAAAATATTTTTTGGAGGGAGTGTCAGGGTTATAGCTTAAAGCAGCATCCACCCAGCTGAACAGAGCCCCAGACACTGGCATGCTATTGAGCGTCAGCGCCTCGCTCGGTACCACCACGGATTTCACCATGGGAAACTCACCTGGAGGGAGAACGCCCGCAGAGCGGGAATCGGGATCAGCGCGGCCATGAAGAAGGCGGTGACGTTGCTGATGGAGGTGAGGGCCACGCTGGCGCCTGTGCGCTTGAGGCACTCCCCGGTCCTGTCCTGAGGATGAGAAACCACAGCGCTAAGGGCACAGACTGTGTGAGCAGTTCAGGTATGTAGCAAAATAACACCGCTACAGTTTGCAACGCTGGCGTGGGGGCAAGGAGGAGCTGTGGCTGCCTCGCCCCCCGCACCAGCACCACTCGGTACTGTCTGCGCAGTCCCGTGCTTCTCGTGCTTACCCATGTCCAAAGCAGAAAGCTGCAAGATGAAGACTTAAGAAAAATTTTAATATGATTTCAAAATGTAGGGGGGTGGCAAAGTGCCAGAAAATCAGAGAAGCAAACATGGGCTTTGGAAAGGTACAGCAATTAAAGTATGAAGTGTCTGAAATAAACACCCATACTGCCAAAGGCTCTCCAAACGGAGCTCCTGGAATTTCTCCACAGCTGATACCTGTCTTCGGATTCTTCCAGCTTAGTACATTTATTTAGGGCCAGTAACGTGTCATTGTCACATGGGACTGAAATATCTACTTGGCCAGATTGAGAAAAATTAAAGGACAAATACTCAGGAGCTGTGGGTGTCCCCAAAGCTTTCTTCTTTTGTTTTTCTGTTACCTCAAAAGGAATTCTTTTATTCTGTCCTGTTTCACTAAAGGCATGGGCCAGAAGAAAAACATCATCCACACCAACGCCAAGAGCAAGAAATGGCAAAACCTGTAGCGAAAACAGAGGACAGTGGCATTAGACGTGTGAGATTGAATTTGGATGATTCTACAGCTATAATATTTAAAACACTGCCACCAGTGCTCGTAGCAGTTACTCCAAGGAGAGATTATATTTCCTGACAGTGAAGAATTTATTTTATCTGACAGGTTATACCTCCCGTGTCTGACAGTTTCAGCTCATAGTAGATCTTGTATGTTTCTATTTCTAAGGTCTATGTATGATGATTTTTTTAAGTTAATAAATGAGAAGGAATTTAACTCATCTAAAGTGATGGTTCTCCGAGTGTGATGCCTGGACCAGCATCTTTGGGAACTGGCCAGAAGTGCACACTCTCAGCCCCAGCCCCAGACCTACTGAAGTAGAAACCTCTGGGGGTGAGGCCCAGCAATCTGAGTTTTCACAGACCTTCCAGGTGATTCTAATGCCCACTAGGATTTGCAAACCACAACCCAGTAAATGATATAAATTTCTCTATTAACCAACAAGCCCATCGGTTTGTGCCCACTGCCCCGAGGGGTCTGTTTAGAGATGACACTCCCCTGAGACAACAGGCATCCTCGTGGAAAAGCCTGGAAGACCCTTTAGGTGAGATGGACACAGGAGGCTGGCTGGGCCAAGCCTGGGAGGGGCATTTGTCAAGGGACAGCGGATGGATGGCTCCTTTAGTACCTGAGTTGTCGCAGCGTTAAAGGAAATTCCGATCAATGAGCACAGGCCCAATCCTGCAGCCACTGACAGTGCAACCAACAGGACACCAGCCAGCCCCACGGCACCCTGGGACTTGGAGCAGTCCCAGCGCAGCATGGTTAAGCAGGCATAGGCAAGCTGCAAGCAGAACAATTGGGGGGAGGGGGGAGGAATGAAGGGGAAGTGGAGAAGGGGAGGGGGGGACACAAAACAAAAGCCAAACATTAGAATGTGTAATGATTCTAATGTTTCCCCCCCCATCACCCCACATCAAAAGGTAGAACTTATGAAATCCAACAACAACAAAACTTTACATCAAGGACATCACACGAAATGATACGAGTCAGATGGGCGAACCGCAAATGGGGAAAACTGCTTTATATGACCACTTTTTAAACCGTTATGAAGCCGAGCTCTCTCTGTTTTGGATGCACGTGTATGTTAAAAGCAGTTAAAGCAGGCGCGGTCATGGAAAGATAAAAACTTAAAAAAAAAACCCCAAAACCCAAACCCCCAGGAGCACAGACTTGATCATTACCATCAGTAAGTAGCCGCTAGCCACTCGGATGACACTGACATCAGAGAAGGATTTCAGGATGTCATCCAGGGTCGTAGTGGTGAAGGAAAGCACCTTCTGAGTGGAGTTCTGTGCGACGCTTTGATGAACCACCTGTGGTCACAACATAAGGCTAAATTCCCAAAAGGAATTAAAGCTTCCACAAGCTTTGACAGCACAGATCTCAGGTAACACATCCCACCCCTACTTTGTTTCTGATGCATTAAAAAAAAAGTTCTACATGATTCAGGTGAAGGGAAGGGAGCTGAACTTGGACAAACATTAAACGACCCTGGGTTAGGACAATGAGACTGGGTGCTGTCGTGAGCCAGTGTAACTGAGTTCACTCCCAGCGCTGTATTTACTCCAAGTCCAAGACTGCTGTTGGCTTCTCCATAACTCCACGACTGATTTGCGGTCCCATCAGTTCCCCTCTAATCCAAAACAACTCCTTCTTACAGGCACTCTCCTCCCCCACCCCATTCATTTGCTGGCCACTTTTAAAAGGTCACATGCAACTCAGCAGAGGTCACTGCTTGGGAAACAAAGGCCAGCTCCTGTCACATGACCTGACCAAGGGGGCTGCAGCTGTGAACAGATTCTGTGCCTTGCTAATGTTTTCCAGACACCTCTGCTCGCTAAACAAGTGTTTTCTTAAACACTGTTATGCCTTAGCCCTGGAGTTCACGACTGTGTTCCCAAACATGTTTCAGGGCATCCCAATTAGACCTAGAGTCTCTTAGATAGCATCCTAGGATTTTCAATACCAAGGAAAGGGAAAAATTTTTTTCCCATCAAGTTCCCAGATTTGGAATCTGTTTTGAAAATAAATCTAATGGAAAAGATGTTTTAAATAACGATGAAAATGAAGAATTGAGTAACCGCCGAGCTCGCACCCAGGTTCACAGGTGGGCTTACCTCCACATACGTCCTCTGCCAAGCCTCCAGGATGGCTGCTGCCTTGTCCTCGTTCCAGTTGATGTGCGAGACATACTCGTACCCCTTGAAGTGCTCGTACATTTGCTTGGGGGTCATCAGCTGGAACATGGTCTGCAGGGCATGGGCGCTGTGGTGGGGTTGAGGGGGTGGGGGGAAAGGCACAACATCAACATTCTCAGGAAGCAGTTTTCACCGCGCAAAAAATCCCAAAGGGGCACCCCTAACTCACTCCCAGCAATTCTCTCCTCCTCTGTGAGCACATGTTTCCATTAAAAGGGGCCCAGGATGGTTATTTTATTTAATAGATTGATGTACCATATTAAAGGTGTAACCTTACAACCCTTTACAGATATACCCCAAAATTAAATTAATAGGCAATTTCCTTTCTCAGTTTCTATTCCACGGGACAGGAAGGGTAGAAGGGGAGATAGCTTGACCAGATACAGTGTGCTTAGCAGCACACTCGCTGTGCAGAAATCCCAGACGACGGCTCTCCCGAGGGAGAAATCTCAGATGAAACGCCTGACACTCAACTGACCAGAGCCCACAAGTGCACAAAGGATAATTGCTTTTAGTCTTTAGTTCTTGGTCTCTTCCTTCGACGGTATGTGACATTGTTCAGCTCACATCATCTACCTCTGTATGCAATGACCAGTGTCCCTGGCCAACTTCACACTTCCTCCGTATAATGGGGCAGGATCTCCAAAAATCCTCAAGTCAGTAATAACCAGTCTTGATGAAAATGACAAATCCGTTGTTGAAAAGTTCCCCTTAAGGTGCTTTTTCAAGCTGGTCTGGTCTGCTAGTATTTCCTAATATTCGATTACACCAGCCGGCTAACTAGGATAACAGTTTAAGTATTAGTACAAACACACTTGCAGATGCCAGAAGGGAAGTGGTTTTTTAGGAAAGGAGGGAAAAGAAAACAGAGACGGCTTGGAATGTTCTGTGTGTCAGCTTACCTGACCAGCTTTCCCGTGCCGTTCTTGATGGTGCCACCCACAATCAGTTCCTCCTGCCAGTGCATATACTTCCTAGATAATCCATGACATCCACCATTCAAAACAAGGGCCATATCAAGAGGCTAAAATAAAAAGACAGGCACATAATTACGGGAATTAGTAGGCAGGTCACATGCCTTGTTAAAATCCAGTGCATTAAGGGCTTGTTTGCTTCAGAGAGAACATTAATAACAAGGCTAATGAGAGGCGGATGGCAAATCTTACAGCAAAATTTAGCTCTATAAACAAACTTAATTCTATAGACAAAAAAGGACGTGAAGAATGAAATCTTAAAAATGAAAATAATAAAGAGAACTATGAATGGAAGCAAAAAACCAAAAAACTACCAAAAAAAAAAAAAGTTCTCTGTGCCCCTTCTCCACCCATCACCGTACTCACTTTGGTCGAATTTTTGTTGGGGGCTGTGGCAGGGCAGTCTGGATCGGCGGGGTTGAGGCAGGGACGGTCCATGTAACCATGACCAACTTCAGCCTTACTCAGCATTTCCTCCCAGCTGTCCACTTGATAGTTTATTTTCTTTAACTCTTCTAGGAATTCCAAAGGGTCAAAGTTTGTCCACCGCAAAGGAGGTTTACCTCTGTGAAAGAAATCAGGAGATGAGACCGTGAAAAGGCTTCCAAACTCACAGTAAAGTAACAAGGCTGCATATATTGCTTCTGTATCGCAAAGGCTTTTGGTAATGCTGCAATTCTGGGAGTCTGGCATAAAAAAATAAATAAATAAATGAATGCTCCTTTCTAGTATATCTACCTGTATGCAAACTTAAATCAGGAAAATAATTCGTGACTGAAGATGGTAAGCAGAGGGCTCAAAAATTAATGAAGGATTCAGAGACTCTTTAATTGCCAATATTGTCTATTTAACATATGGAAACAAAATAAGCCAATGGGTGCTTCTAGGCAGAAGACTGAGATTAAAAAAAAAAAAAAAGTGGAATCACAGT
Source organism: Avahi laniger (assembly GCA_963575035.1). Lineage (NCBI taxonomy): Eukaryota > Metazoa > Chordata > Mammalia > Primates > Indriidae > Avahi > Avahi laniger. The sequence goes on along the minus strand of CAUYSK010070485.1, from coordinate 9,734 downwards.
GTCAAATTAGCACTTGCCAGCCTAATAAATGCTTTGGTAAATGTCATCAATCAAAATATTTGATCTCTGCTACCCTTAACAATCTCATACTTATGAGTTCTCTCTGACAGCCTGGCAATGGAGTGGGCAAGCCCCCTGCGGCCTCTGCCATCACCACCATCACAGCCACTTCCCCCCACACTCGCTTTTGAATTTGCGCTGTTGACAGACCAGAAAGGCTTTTGGCTGCCTGTTATGTGGTTCAAACCACACTGTAGCTGCTTAACCAGGCTGAAGTCATTATTCAGAATCTCCCAACCAGAAAACACAAAACCCCTTATTTCCCATCTAAAACTGTACACTGAAGGTCAAGCAATGGCTACTGCAAATTGCTTTTGCAGATATGTACAAGCCAGGACAGAAACAATGACCCAAGCGCTAACTCTTGCATGATTAACTGAAAATGTCTATGTTGATTAATAATTACTCTTTAAATGATGTGGTATATGTAATATCTAACTGCTAAACTGTGAAGCATCCCCTATCAGGGCCTTCACAGATAGAGGATTTCCCCCTTAAATGTCATTAATGCGATCCAAAGAAAGGTTAACATCTTTCTTCACAAGATCCTGAACTTTAACTCAAAATACTTAGTTCTGACATGTACCCACTAGTAAATTCTCTCCTTAAAAAAATAAGTTAAAAGTGGAAGTGCCTAGTCTGCAAAACTACAAACATTTTAAACAGTTAAAAATCACCCATACTCTGCGATAATTTGCATTTTATTTGCATATAAATAGGTTGGTAAAAGTGAATGAAATTTAATGATGCCTACAGAACTTTTTTTTGAAAAGAGGAAAAACATTCTGCTGAAATCCCCTCTTCCCTCCCATTATTCACTCAAAAAATGCACATGGAATTTCAATGTTTTTATTTCTTGTTCAAAACTGAAATAGAATAAACAATGATAAGCAAAATCAGAAACATTGAGTCCTAGAGTTTAGAAATCACAGATGTCAGAAAACATGATCACACACTTACAGGAGGTATGCTGTCCCAGATTGTAACTTCGCCCCTTCCCAGAAGCAGTCCAAAGGTGTAATAATTAAACAAGGGTAAAGATATTCTATTATCTGTCAAAGTTAAAAAAAAAAAAAAAAAAGGCCAAGCGTTAATTAGGCTAACACATACCACTGGGGTGTTTGAAAAATTTTTGCAACAAGAAAATATACCTGATCCATGTAACCCGTTTCTGTGATAAGTTCTCCTGATTTGTAACACAAATGTTCCAATTTCCACTGCCTATTAAAATGAAAAGTAGAGACGACAATATCTCATTGTAATAGAGTAAAGAAATTAGTGCAAAATCAGAACCTTAGAATATATAAAAAGAACCGCAATTTCGATCACTTTTAACCATCTGTCAAAACGAGCAGAGCTTTTGCCAAGTAGAGACCCAGCAAGCTTGCTTTAATGAATAGATAATACTCAATCGTAATTAACATGTGGGGTGTTTATGTAAATGAATGCTACCAAAGTACTTGAAAAGTCTTGTTTTCTTAAGTGTTTTCCCAATAATCTTGTTTACACCATTAATCTGCTTTTCTACATACATTAAACAACTTCAGGGCAGCCCAGCTGAATTATCACAAATTCAAAATAGGCTGGGACTAAATTAGTGAGGTTTATAATGTATTGACATATATTCAGGTGGGGAGATATTACTGATTGTTTTATTGGCGGATCATATTTTTATTAATAGGTACTGTTCAAAATGAACTTTCCTGCTCTTAACTACGAAAGTTACAAACAACATTTGCCGGGTGTGTTGAATTTCCACTTCACGGTCTCTTCTATTCCTGTCTTACAGAAATGATATTAAATATATGGATCAAGAATTAATTTGGAGTTCTATTATTTCTAGAAGAGTGCCATGTAAGTCCATGCCTTTCCAAGTGTGTTAGGGAGATAAGCCAAACTTAAAAAAAGAGGAAATTTAGAAGGGATGGAAATGAAAAATCCAAAAGAAAAAAAAGAAAAAAATACCATCCCCCCAAACTGCTCTATTTTATTGGTATCCTAAGGGAGGCCTGTCTTCACCCAAAGGAGCTTTCTGCACTTTGCCCTCTTCCCTGTGCCTCCTTCTAGAACCTTCCTATCTGTCTCTAAGCACCTTGTTGAAATGTCACCTTCCTGCTAAGTTCCATTGAAAATGACCCCTTTGTCCTAAACTCTAGAGCAGTGGCTGGTCAGACTTATTGATACCTGCAGCACCTGCAGTGGGGACTGCCTGCATTTGGCTTTGTACATGCCTGTCTGTACTGATTCCTCCCCTTGAGAGCAGGGCCTAAGTTACCCATCCGTCCACTGCTCCATCCCTCCTTCCATCCATGCACATATCTGTATTTTAATTTCACATCACATCAACATAGAATATCCAGCATGAGTAGGTTTTCCATCAATATCACTTGATCAACTAACTCTTATTTATGCTTGCTTAAGAAAAAGACATGGTTGTGCATTAGAAAAACTACTAGACTTGGAGCCAGAAAAAGGGTTTGAAACCTGTCTCTATCACTTATTAACTGTATGAACCTGGACAAATGCTCTAATTAGTCTTATTCCCAGTTTTCTCACCTAAAAAATGTAAGGGGTTGAACTACATGTTCTTAAAGTCCATTCCAATGCATAAACTGTCTCTGGGTCCATCTCAGCTTGAGAATAGTGTAATTTCATTGTGCAGACCCTCACATCTCTTCCTGCAGTGCAGAGGTAGCAAGCGTCCTCGAAGGAAGGGCTCACTACATTAGGAACACAGCCATGCTTACCGGTGGCCCCAAGACACTCATTTCCAGGCTCCTCACAGGGACACCTCTTGCAAATTCTGCCAAACTGCACGGGGTCCCTGCTTCCCTCCAATGCTCTCTGCACACGAGCAGGGCTCGTTTGCCTGACAGGAACACTAAAATACTTCCTTAAATACTTCCCAAAGCCTTTCAAATATATATCTGATCTTGTTCTGGGAACCACCTGAGCGTAAGACAGCACATGTGATCATAAACCAGTTCGCAGATGAGGAAAGAAGAATATGCCAAAGACATGCGACTTGTCCTAGGATGTGTTGGTCTCTGGGATCCTGTGTCAACCGGAATGAGTCTGAGAGCCAATCCCGGTGCAGAGGTTAGAGCAGGGACCAATACAAATCTTAATTTTTGCCTCTTCCCTGGTTCTCCGTGGCTGCTGAATATGCCTGTGCTGCCACCTCCTCACCTCTGCTGGGCAAAATGAATCAAACTGGTCAACCCTTCAGTTAAGAGGTGCTAGAAAGCCTAGGGGAGGGGAGGGGGTTGGGTGATGCCAACTCAGTGGTCCTCTGGAAATGGGGTTGATGATGGCAATCTAATCAGGCAATCTACGAACAAACGGACCGCCAACCCTGTTCTAAATGCAGGGGTACAACAATGGACGAGAGGTGGTCCCTCAAGTAACTTGACTATTTAGATGCATAAGAAAAAAAGACTTAGTTTTGTTCCAGAACTTTCCCTAATCTTTTACTCTACTCACAGCATTGTTAACTTAGCTATATGATGCTAAAAGGGGACTTTTTAAAAAGCTGTGTGGATCCACCATATTCTGTCTGTCAGCAGCAAGAATTCCACCAGGGGCTCAACTGCTTATTTCCTTTGTGACACATAACAATGAATATGAAGTACCGAGAGGCAACTTCTTTCTTCTTGCACTGTCTGTAAGTTGACTAAAGGCAATTCGAAATGTAACTGCTCCAAAAATACCTCAAGCAACAAAGATAACTCCAATATTAACAAAATATTCAATTTGGAAAAAAATATCTCAAGCAATGAAACATTTTAGCGGATCAGGATTGTACTCATTTGAGGATAGTGCCAAGATACTTACTGAAAATACAATATAAAGTAATGCACTTGCTTCATTACTAAACTCTAGAAAGAAATCAAGGTGAAAATTTTTTTCATTAAAAAACTATTCGAACTAATATTCCAGGTGCATTTCCAGGGCAATTTTATTTATTAAACTTTATTTATTAAAATAAAGGGGCTTAAATCAACAGGCTCTTCCCACCACCTTACCTGTTGCACATGCACAGGTGGACTCAGCTGCCTTACCTGTTGTACATGTACACGTGCACTCGGCTGGCCTGGAGTGCCGAGTCCAGGTGTTGCAGGAGCGCTTCTGTGGTCAAGACATTAGCACCTTCTTCTTTCGGGGTCTGTATCATGAGCTGAGGATTAAACATAGCCTCTTCTCCAATCTTCTGGCGAGTATAATTTAATTCACGACTTACTCGTCCACCAACTGGCAAACATGTACAGGTTTCGATTAGAAGAGCACAATCCCTGCAAATCCATGTTCTATCTGAGATCACCAACAGAGGACATGCAATAAATGAACTCTGGTCCTGAAACTAGCTGATGTTTGAGGAGTAACATTCACTTTATTATTAACGGCACCATTAACTTTACCAATAATAAACATAAAAAATACTCACTAAGCCCATTAACGGCTGTCCTGCCTGTCACATCCTCAAACTTAATGGGTGCGCGCTTTGTGCACATTCTAACTAATAAACCATGTGCATGAAGCGGAGGGGGGGAAGGAAAACTTGAGACACCTTTTCCTTGCAAACCAGACCAAATCACCCTGTTACAATTTCTTTCACTTGTATAAACAATGTGCCCCTGCAGCACATTTCAAGATAAATGGCTTCAATTTACACTCTTCTCCTAAGTAATCTGGCAAAGGTAACAAGGAAATGTTTCTCCTCCATGGAAAAAGAAACAAGGAAAGGTGGCAAGTGTGTGTTCAGCACAAAACCTGCCAGAAGATCAGTAATGTGATTCAGGTCAGATGCACATGGGGAAACCTTTGTTCCCGGAAAGAAATGAAATGCATCAGCCATGGCCATCGTGGACAGACCTGGAACCTGGTTCTATCACACTCACCTGGTTAGCATCCAGAAAACGCAGGTGCCAGGTTCTGAGCCACCTCGGGGCAAATAGCCTCTGTTCTGGGGGCTCCCCAGGTGATCCTGAACCTGCTGTTGAAGCTAAGAAGTCCTGCCCCAGCACCAACCCGGCTCTCCAGCAGCCTGGCCAAAGCCGGGCATGCTTGAAGCCAGCGCAACTAGGCACAGGTGACCAAACAAAACCACCTGCACTGTTCCTGCCAACTACTTTTTTCCCTTCCTCTCCTTTTTACACCCTCAGGTCCAAGGTTCTGCTCAATTATGGGTTTTGGACCAAGGCGCGCTTCAGAATGCTGCACCTGTGCTGGGAGGTATCTCAGGAAGATAGTTAGAGAACAGGACCGTAGAGCCCCCTCCCACACCCCCAGGGCAAAGGAAGTGAATCTGAACTGTTCCTAAAGTCACTGATAAGTTGAATGTTTACTGAAAAGCAGGCCTCCAACTACAGTTTAGAAAAAACTCAGTGATCATAGCTTTCCCACGAGGAGGAGTCCTTTTTCTTCAAGTTTAGTATTCAAGGACATAAACATTTGGTTTGGACAAGTAAATAAGGACTGGGAACAGCGGGTTGTTTAGTTCTCTTGGCATATTTTATAAACAAGGGGCAGGCTAAAAAGCAAATAATGCCCTCATTAGGAAAACTAGCGCAGATTCACGGCCTGGCAGGACCCTCTGTGCAGGTTCACGCAGATGCCAAGGCCAGGATGTGTGAGGCGAGGCTCAGAGTACTGTGTGTGGAGTAGGGGGTGAGGGGGAATGTATCCCTTAGTTGGTTAATTAAAAGTGCTAATAAAAAGACTCCTGTGTGCAGAAAACTTTGAAAACTGCCATAGGGAACTGCTGAGGACCTTGCAATCAATTTAAAGTTAAAGGAAAACTACAGGAAAATGTTAGGAAACAACCTGCACAGAGGAACCACAGACCAAGCGCTGTGGCCTTTCCTGGAGGCCCTACTAAAGCTGCCTGAAGGCAGGGTCTTGCTCCTTCCAGCAGGCATCGCACCACATTACACAATGCAGATGGTCAACCAAATAACTAATGAACTAAATTGGACTCAATCCACGTCTTTTAAAGATGGAGAAGCTGTTTCAGGCTAAAAAGCCAATTATTAGTCCAGAGGCCAGTTCTGAAAACCTACAGGAGCTGCATACCAAGGAGCTCAAGGCTGTCTTTGCTCAACCCCCGTTTTTCTGGAAATACCACGTTTAGTGTCCCAAACCTAGAAATCATTTCTATTTCCAAGTGCCTCCTAGAACACTGGCATAGCACGTGATTTTTCATTCTGCTTACAAAATTGCACTTCCTTTTGCCTTTATGGAAGTTTACAACTTCAGGTGGCGTAAAACCATTAAGTAATAACAAACAACAAAGCACAATCCCCACCCCCTCCTTTTGCTACAGTGATCTAGGTGCTGTTACAATGAGAAACAGTCCAGCACACGCAGGATTCTACCCCCCCAGGCCTTAGCAGAGCAGCTGCTTGTAACTATATAACCCAAGAGGCAACAACTCAAAAGATGGGTGCACACAAAAATAAAACCAAATGCAAGGTTCATGCTTCACCCTTCCAGAACAACCTCATAATGGATCAAATACTTTATCGCAGGGTTTTTAGAAATGATGCTATTTCCTACAAGATATAAAATGTACCTCAGGAGCTCTAAGATGTCACCTTTTTAGATGTTTTAAGATATATATTTAAATAAACATGTATTTTAGTAAAGGTGTATCTTGGTGGTGTCTCTCAAATTAGAAAACCCTTTGCTCTTCCATCCCTTTGCTCTAGTGATAAATACAAATATTTTGCCAATGAGACAACCAATTTAAGCCAAGACTATCATCATAAGGTGACCAAGCAACTAGAGACCCTGAATTCTAAAATTTTCCCAATGACCTATGCTATACATACTGTTAAATGTTCAATTTATTTTTACATATTTTATAGCCATATTTTACCTAACATTTTTATCTTATATTTAAGCAAATATGAATGTTTCTGCAAAATGATTCAATAACTTTAATGAAGCTTGGGTGCTATCCATTTTATCTGACCAATACTCATGACATGATTCATTTGTCCAACAAGCATCTGTAGGTGTGCACTGTGTGCTAGGCAGTGGGGATGCTGTAAGGGACAAGGCCAGTGTGGTCTCTCTCCAAGAGGCTTGCTGGCCAGCGAAGCCAACAGGCAATGGACAAGGCAAACCGCTAAGATAATTTCATAGCATGATGAGTACTTTGGAGGAAATAAAAATGGTGATGTCATGTTTGGGTGGAGGGGATGGATAAGGCTACTTCAAATGGGACGGCCAGGGAAGACCTAAAGGCAAGTAATATTTAAGGTGACTCTGAAGAGCCAGGGGAACAGTGTTCCGGGCAGAGGAAACAAGTGCAAAGCCCTCAGGTTTGGTTTGTTGCAGGGAGAGAAAGGAGACCTACATCTATGGCTGGAGCTTAATAAGACCCTAATTATGTCATTCACTTGCTTGCGCTGGTAGACTTAGCTCCTTCTCAGGTATACACCTGTGTCATAAACTGCACGACATTCATATGTTCTTACATCAGTATTCACCAAGGCACGCTGGAACAAGCTGCCAAAAATGGAAACTCCTCTAGACAGAGCAAGTCGCCTGACCTTTGCTTCCCTAGCAAATGCCTATCCTAAATTACTGCTGAATGACAGCCCAAGGCTGTGCATTACCTAGTTGTCTTCCTTATCATCCATGAGTGTAAGCTCTGAGCTCAGGAAGTCCCACCAAACCTATTTCAGATGACTGAGAGTACAGTTGGGGTCTGGGAGAAAATGAAAATGGAAAAGAGCATGGAGAAACCAAGGTCAAAGTCCTTCTAATATATTTTTAAAATATATTATTTATGAAATACTACAGAAGAAAATAACGATTGAACACAATAAACCATAAAATCCAGTATCTGTTATACAGATGTAGGTGTAGAGAACCATGTTAATAGCCATTATTGCTGTGCTATGTCCATGGATAATAGTTAAAAACAAGCCCAGTGCAAAATGCAACACGTATCTCTCTTTTCACTTACATGTGGGCAGGGTCTCTAGAGGTAGAGAGTAGAAGGAGGGTTACCAGAGGCAGGGAGAGGTAAAAGGAGGGGGGAAATGAAGAGAGGTTGGTCAATGGGTACAAAATTACAGATGGGTAGAAGAAATAAGTTCTAGGGTTCACCATAACAGTAGGGTGACTATAGTTGTCAATAATTTGTTGTATATTTCAAAATAGCTACAAGATTTGGAATATTCTCAACACAAAGAAACTATAAATGTTTATGACAGCCCAATTACCCTGATTTGATCATCACATTGTATGCATGTATCAAAATATCACATGCACACCATAAACAGTATTACGTATCAGTAACTTTAATAAACCGCAAAAAAATAATATGCATCTCCATCATATCCTGAAATCCTCTTGTATTCTACTCTCTCTTCATCCCTGAAATGCAACAATATTAACAATAAAATAACCACCAACTTCTTTGAACAAAACTCAGGAAAAAGCATTGTCTCAGGATCCTGAGACACAGAATAACCTTTTATACTTGTGTAGGGCTTTCCATTTGCAAAGGCCTTTAACACTCATTATTTACTTATTTGGAAATATTTTGATCTTTGTTGCTCCTCCATCAAGTTGGGCGAGCTGTACTGGACAGGCAATGAGAATGGGCATCAGAGGACTCCAGCACTGCCACTTGTGGCAGGGAGATTTGGGATAAGTCACTAATATAGTTGAGCCTCAGAAATCTATTCCGCAAAACAGCGATAGAAATGCTAACCTCACAGGACTGTTTGAAGATTTACAGTGTATGGGAAACTTCCCAAATCCTCGCCCAGGAGCTTGAAGAGGTGTCCATTCATCTATTCATTTATTGCAGAGCACATGTCTACAGAGTTTGCATGACTTGCCCAGAGTCACCCACAGTTAATAAGAGGTAGAACTGACCCTTTAACCGTAAGTCCAACTGCCCTGTGAACTTCACAGCTTCTGAGAACCAGCTGAGAACTCAAGGATAGCAGGAAGAGATGGCTGAGGAGTGCCAAATTCCATATACCAGACTCTACAGGTCGAGCATCCCTAATCCAAAAATCTGAAATAGTTCCAAAATCAAAAACTTTAAGTGCCAAGATGACACCACAAGTGGAAAACTCCACCCATGACCTCACGTGATGGGTCACAGTCAAAACACAGGCACGCAGCAATGAAGACGATGTTAACACTGCAGAAAAGGTGCCTATAGGGGATGTGGTGAAAACATACGATGGGCTCACTGAGGAGCTGCGGCAGCGTGCATTCGTAACAGAACAAGAAATCATGTCAGTTTATAAAATCACAAAGAGACTTCTTAGACAAAAGCTGTTGTTAATGAGACAGATGACTCTGGAGGAAACATTTTAAAAAGCCATGCAGGGCCGGGCGCTGTGGCTCACACCTGTAATCCTAGCTCTCTGGGAGGCAGAGGCGGGCGGATTGTTTGAGCTCAGGAGTTCGAAACCAGCCTGAGCAAGAGCAAGACTCCGTCTCTACTAAAAATAGAAAGAAATTAATTGGACAACTAAAAATACATAGAAAAAATTAGCCGGGCATGGTGGCGCATGCCTGTAGTCCCAGCTACTCGGGAGGCTGAGACAGAAGGATCACTTGAGCCCAGGAGTTTGAGGTTGCTGTGAGCTAGGCTGACGCCACAGCACTCTAGCCCGGGCAACAGAGTGAGACTCTGTCTC